>OMLJ01033607.1:0-12279 GCA_900302595.1 Gadiculus argenteus | reverse complement strand
GCGTGCAGTCCTTCATCCCTCACTTTAAAAACCACCAGCCGCCACTGACACACACACACACACACACACACACACACACACACACACACACACACACACACACACACACACACACACACACACACACACACACACACACACACGCACACTCTCTGCCTGCTAGTTGAGCCACTAATTGCATCATGCTGGGCAGACCAGCAGATAGCCTCATGACCAGGGAACAGAGTGGGGAAATCCAGAGTGCAAGTGTATCAGCTGAATTATTGCAGCTCACTTAATATTCGTCTTCATATTTTTAATAATGTGTAATTTCCATATATATACATAGATTTTTACATTTTTATAGTGTACAGCAGGGGTCCTCAATAGGCGGACTCCGGTCCAGATCCGGACCCAAACGCAATGACATCCGGACCGAGACAAAAATCAAAAAAAATAAATAAAAGAAATTCATAGCGATCCAAGGGAGATTTCATTGGCATGTGATTTCTGGCTGTGTTTCCATCTACCTCGCGCCCAATCCTAATGTCCTATCATTGGTTGAATATAACATCACTATAACAATTCATTGTAGCCGTGAGCACCAGGTCTGCAAGTGTTTTTTTTCCTCTGCACAAGTCTGTAGCCCAACACACACCACCTGCACAGCACAGCTGACGCGCGTACCATAACGTTATACATGTTGTTTTATGACTGCATATATGGCCCTGATGCCCATTATCCTTTGTGTGTGCTTACAGTGATAGTCACATTCATTCATAGTTACTTTATGTACTGTTGGGCACTTTGTTTACATTTTTTTCACTTTATTTACATTTATTTACAGTCATTGCTCATTATTTTTGCATTGTGGAATTATGAATCTACTGCATCAACAATCTCCATATGTACAGGATGAATCAAGCTGGGATGTTCAAAACTGCTTTAAAAAAGTGTTTCTTACCGTGCACCTGCGCTAGGGAATAGAACAGTGGCGGGATGCCTAGCGGGGGGCCGCCAGTGTGGACTGGTCCTTCGGAAATAATGGGTTCTAATTTTGGAACTACACTGTCACTGTTCCGGACCCTGCAAATATTGAACATTTGTTGAGTGGACCTTTTGAATTTCTAATTGAGTACCCCTGGTGTACAGTATAAATAGGTTATTCAATATTTTCTTATAAAATGTATCAATAACAATCAGAGTGGTGCAATAGCCAAAATTAATTAATTATGTCAAATTAATTGACATTGATTTAATTATCATGATCATGATGATCATTGCTTACTAAATGTTGCTTTTCATAGGAGAAAATATTTCAGTTGAATTTGGATTTCGGGTTTTAATAAATTTGAAGTCATTGCACAAACATTGTTTCTAGCCAAAGGAAAGCCCCTTCTTCGTCTTGTTGCAGTGGCTGATGAAGCATCTGTGCTGCCTGTTAGTGACGTACTTTCTAGAGACGCTTCGCCATCGCTGTCCCCTTGATGCTGGGTGTTGGGGTTAGCTCCTGTCAAACTTGGAAGAAACCCACTTCAATTATCATTAAACCTCACCTGCACACGCACACACAGATGCACACATGCACACATGTTGAACTTGATTTTGATTAGAACAGTCTCTAAATCTAAATGGCACATCTTTATATGTATATACTAAATATAAAGTTAAAATTAGTTAAAATGTATATACTATACATTTCTTGTTAATTTGTACAATTGTTGAGGTTGATTCTTGCATTTCGAACCACTTTAAAGCAAGGCATTGCTTTAAATTGCATGTTATTATTTATCAAATGTACCGACCTGACAACCGTTTGCGTAATCCGACCAGCATCTGTGCCCACTCAGCTGTTTGTCTCGTCATATCCGTCCATGGTGCTTTAATGTGGGAACAGCGACAGGAGCGAGTAGCAGGGGGAGTACAGGCCCTCACGACTACTCTGATAATGACTGGGCCTGACGTCAGAGGCAGAGATCGCTGCCCTATGCGTCAGGGGGAAATGGCAAATGCGATGGTAAACGGTGAAGGTGTTGCACTGCCTTACACCACCATTTGCTTTTCTACGACCACGGTGTCTGACACCTTACAGACGCCGCTGCATGTTAGTACCTAACTAGATGTGAGCACAGGGTTTTGGTGTTTACAGACTTGTAGGCTTAACTGGGTCGCTGTCCTGCCAGGTGCCTTGTGGTGTGATGCCGGGAGAGAAATATTTCTGTTGTGGCCTCAGACCCCACGACATATCCTGTTTCCCCTAGCTCGGGCCCTCCCTGCGGTTCCTAATAATGAGAAATGTTACTTCCGTCATTTCCATTGAACTGGCGTGTCTCAAGTGCCAACGATTCCTTCCACTTACTGGAAGAATCGTTAACACTGAAGGACTGGACACACGCACGCACACACAGTATGAATTCTATGGTTAGAATACATGATCGAAGTAAAAATGAGGAACCGTGCCTTTTCTTTTTCCTTGACCATCATCTCTGAGAAAAAGTATTACCAGAACTAAACGTGGTTGACATGAAGTCATTTTTGGATGATGCAAAGCACTTGAATGGCATTCAAAAATATATCAAATATCTCCTTTCTATATTTTATACTCTTTACCTTTTAATATGCATGTTTTGCCTATTGATGGTTAAGTCTTGCCTGCATGCTATCAGCATTCCACTGCACATACATGTACCCGGTAGTCCTTGAACCTTTTTAAATACAAACCAGTACAACAAACATATTTTAAAAGAATATACTTGATGTGAGCAATGAGCTTAATTTGTCCATTCGGTGGGTGGAAGCAGAGATCTCAACTTCAACGTCACACTACTGTTGTTTTTCTTTGCATTCAGGAAGTGGAACTTGCGCACTTAAGACTACGTCTACATTATCCTGTTTTCAGAATGAGTGTGGCCTCTCACTATATTACTGTTGTGTGCTTCCCCTTCGACCGCGCGTGTGCGTGTGTGTGTGTGTGTGCGTGCGTGTGTGTGTGTGTGTGACCTAGAAGAGGCTTTGTGGCAAACCTGTGACCACCGCAGCCACTCACCTCCTCACATCAACCACTGAAATGTAGGGACTTTTCCCAGCCCAGTTCCGTGGTACTGAGCCGGCAGGATGCACTCACCTGCAGAGCGGTGGCTTTCTTTTTAATCTTCATCAACATGCCTGCAGCCTTGTCATGCCTGTCATGCGGTCGCTTCAGGGGGTGTCTGTGTTTAAGAACTTCAACTCTGGTCGCCCTGTCTGCCTACCAGTCTGTCCCTCTGTCTGTCTATGTCTATCCATCTGTATCTATCCATCTGTCTGTCTGTCT
Source organism: Gadiculus argenteus (assembly GCA_900302595.1). Lineage (NCBI taxonomy): Eukaryota > Metazoa > Chordata > Actinopteri > Gadiformes > Gadidae > Gadiculus > Gadiculus argenteus. Next base: position 8,987 of record OMLJ01033607.1, on the reverse strand, counting down.
ATCTGTATGTCTGTCTGTCTGTATAGCTGCATGTCTTTCGGTCTATCCACCCATCTTTCTATCTATACCTATGTCTGTCTATCTGTCTTTGTCTGTCTCTCGCATGAAACACATTATTCCCATTTAAATGGAAATGGAATGGAAAGTCCCAGAGATGAGCTTGATCTCGTTTTATGCAAAAAATAAAAATAAACGTGCTGTCCGTTTGAAGTATTGAATTGTCAAAGCAAGAATTACGCTTACATAACTACGGCAGTACCAGAAGAAGATGAAACTCAGACATTGGTCTCCAAATGTTAAGAACGTGCTTCATGCTTTCGATGATCATAACTCTGCTGCTTGTTTATTTCCCTTTTTCTTGACCCAGGACCACAACCTTGACTGGTTTCCCAGAATGAGAGCCATGTCTCTGGTAAGCAGCGATGCGGATGGCGAGCAGAATGAAATCCGAAATCTGCAGGAGAAGCTGGAGTCCACCATGAAGTTGGTGACCAACCTCTCGGGCCAGCTGACAGAGCTCAAAGAACAGGTCAGTTCAACCACTGCAACCGAGAATACCTCCTGCTATAACATGCAGGCTAATGACAGACCCTGAGATCACTCATAGTTGAGTCATGATGTGTGTGACACTGGCGATGGACTGGCGTGCCCTCCTTACCTACCCCTTTGGAAGCACGGATAGGTTCCAGCTATTTACCCGATGCTTTCAATCTCTCCTCGAAATGCAATTTCAAAGCGGTTATGAGATTGCGATGCAAAGAGAGATGGTGTCTTCCTACGGATGCAAGTCTATTACTCCCATATGGGGGGACACTACATTAGCTCAGACAAATGTCAATCATGGCATCACGGCAATGTTTCAGATAAATAAAACGGCACCTTGCTTTATATTGGTTGATGAACGAGGGTTCAACAACCATTTTTTATCCGAAACATTGCCGTGGTGTGCCTAGTTTTTTCATGATTCTACGAGACAGTTGTGAGTGCGTGTTCCCTTTTTGTGTCAGAGTTTTTGAATGGAAATTTAAAAAACAGTTGTAGAATCTAGATATTTCTCTTGTGTAAAAAGGGCCTTAGTGGACACCAATATGTCCAGAATTCAGCTGCCAGGGTTCTAACCCACACAAAGCCCTGGCAGCCTATCACTTCCATCCTCCAACAGCTCCACTGGTTACCAGTCAAGTCACGCATCACCTACACAATTCTCCTGCTCACCTACAAATCTCTCCATGGACTCTCACCGCAATACCTCACAGATCTCCTCCACCCCTACACTCAGTCACGCTCTCTGCAGTCCTCTGACAAGGACCTGCTGGCCATCCCCCGCACTAGATTGCGGACCTTTGGAGACAATCTCTGCCAATGCTCCCACACTATATAACAGTCTACCACTCCACATCCGCTCTGCCCCATCCCTGCTCATGTTGAAAAAACACCTCAAAACATTCCTCTTCACTAGGTCCTTTGACCCCTAACCCCCCCTTCCCCTCTCCCTTTTTTTGTTAAACAACCTTGGGTATCTTGAAAGGCACTATAATAACCCAAGTTATTATTATTAATATGAATGGATGATTGATGGATTGATTGAATAATGTATGAATGAAAGATGGATGGATAATGGATAGATGAAAGATAGATGGATAATGGATGAAAGATAGATAGATGGATAATGGATGGATGAAAGATAAATGAATAATAGATGGATGATAGATGGATAATGGATGAATGGATATTGGATGGATGAAAGATGGATGGATGATAGATGGATAATGGATGGATGAAAGATAGATGGATAATGGATGGATGGATAGTAGATGGATGGATTGATAATGGTTGAATGATGCATTGTGGACATTTGATTGATGGTTGGAGAGAAAATGGACGGTTGGACAAAGAATATTTTTTTAAGATGGCAAATTATTCCTTGCTAGTGCCAGAGGGCCTAGGAAGTAAAGCTAATATGTATTAGTATATGCTACAGGTGAACCTCCTAAGATGGCGCAGTTTGATTGGTTCGCTATATCTCGGGATATTGGGCAATATCCCATGATTGAGATCTCAAACTCGGGATATTGTTTTCAGCGCGTGGCGGTCGTCTCGTCACGCTAATAAAAACAAATAAGCCGCTAATAAAAACAAATAAATCCCGGCAAAAAGTGTTATCTTTGTAATTTTTTTGTTTATCAGGCTCAGGCTCTGAATAGTGGGGAATACTATTTATTATTTATCCTTGTTAATTACAATACAAAAATGACATGAAAAAGCATAGTCCCAGGTTCATGCGCAAGGATGTATTTTAATAAAGGTTTTTCCTAAGCTTCACTAAGCCATCAATATAAACAGCAAACCTTTCTCTGTGTTAGTTTCTTGCCCTTTAGATGCAGAGCTTACTAAAAACAGAAGACAATGAGTCATGGTTCACAACTCTGCTCATCGGCCTTTCAACCTGATGGTATCTGCGTCATTAGAGCAGAACCTATTTTGAGTTTGGATTCATGTTGTGGCCCTGTTGGTAAGACAGGAAATTGGATCATTATTTGGTTATTTTGTTATAATGCCGGAATATAATTTAGAATCCAAAATTACAAAAGGTGGTCAAATAGAGATTTCATCTGCATATTTTAATTACACCTGCAATTCATAATTCATACTTGGACAACTAACTACTAAGCCCCACCTGCATTTTGATTAACTGAATACTGAATACAGTTTTCTTTCAAATTAATAATCACGGTGGCAGTTTTTCTGTCCAATGAGGTAAACCACCTGAAAATACAAACACCCTGAAAGGAATCAGTTAAGGTTTTATCCCCATGGTAACAACCCAAAGATTTTTTTTATACTTGTGTGTGATACAATTTTTTGCTAGTATGCATCGTGACAGAACCGTTTGTTCTGTCCACCTGCTCCTTCAGCCATCACTTAACTGCAGCATGTTTAAATCTAATTTATCTAATTATTAATCCCATTGGCCCTATTACAAATGTTAAACGGCTGGTTCAGGATTTTGGCTTTGGCGCCTTCTGTGATTCTTCCATGGGGTTTGGATAACAGCAGTGAGACCACTTTTTTGTCAATCATTTCGGTGGTAATGTCAAAATGTGTGAATTTCAATAAGGTGAATTCAGCCTATTTTACAAGCCGTCACTACAAGACTATTTGGTTCAGAATGTAAGTTTCTCCTTCCACTTCTTCAAATCAGTTGTGTTGTGATTGTTGCGCACAGCCTAGACAAAGAAGAAACAAAATTCAGAACAAAATAGAGTGGAGTGATTGCTTGTAAAATAAATGTAATTTACATAGTTTATTCCAACTCTAAAGATTAACACATTCATGTTTGCATTATCTGAGGCCCTTTAATGATTTGGCAGCTCAGAAATCACACCAGCACACTAATGCTACCTGTACATTAACAGATGATCAAATCGATTTGCCATTTAAAAATATACATACAACATACAACACTTGACAACCAAGATCTTCTGGGCAACGATAGTAACAGAGAAGACTGTAGGTAAAAAGATTCATTGGATGCTTTAAAGAATGCCAAAAATATAATGATTTTGTGTAGTTAGGGTTAGGGTTAGGGTTATTATTTTTTTTTTTTTGCCGAACTATAAAGAGATATTTGTTGTTGAAGTGAGAAGTATGGGTAAGGAAGCGAATGTTATTGAGACACATTGACCCAGACAGGAACAGCCAGGGAGGAAACCAGTGGAGAGGAACCACCCAAATATAGCTTACCCCTTTTAAATTAGCGCTGCACTTTTATTGATACGCCTGAAAGACAAATACCGAATATCATTAATCTCCAATGTTGTTTCTTTGTGTGTGTGTGTGTGTGTGTGTGTGTGTGTGTGTGTGTGTGTGTGTGTGTGTGTGAATACAGTAGAGAAATATTCCTGTTTTATCAGTCGGGTTATATCAATCAAAGTTTTTCAAATAAAAGCAACTCAACCAAACATATCCATACACATTACAGATAAGTTTATCCATGTTAGTTTCTGATGCCACCTTGTTTATCAGGAGGTCGCATTCAGTACTCGAGGAGACTCATTTCCTGAACACACATTATTCTCACTTTACATATTCAAAAGAAACAATGTTTTGGCAAAGTTTGGCAAAAGTGCCATTGTCAGATCATAATAATTCAAGCACTAAAACTAAGTAATTCTTCCAAAAAAATGGGTTGTGTTTCTATCTTGACAAAAGGTTAACAACTTTGAAAATAGAATGAGTTTCGGTTTTAGTGTTTTGTTTACAGTCAGGCTTACGTCAGAGCCACAGGACTCTCTGGATGAGTGTTGTGGTGAAGATTTCTGAAGAATCTTATCCGTTTGGTAAAACACACTTCAGTGGTACATCTGCAGGCAAGAGTCTCTTCAGATTTGCCTCACACAACTCCTTTTGGATCGAACAAATGAAACACACAATTTAACAAAGGAGCACCCCACATGGACCGACCGACCACAGTCCAGTAAAAGAGGCCTCCCGCCAGCGTATATGCACAGGTACTAACTAATCGACAAAATGGCCACCTTTCGGTTTTCTCTTCTCTCTCTTCCTCAGATGACAGAGCAACGGAAGCAGAAGCAACGCATCGGCCTATTGGGCCATCCGCAGCACATGAACGCCAACCCCCAGCAGCCTGCGTAGCGACCACTTGACCCAACACGAGCACCCAATGATGGGGCGACTTCCGATAGACTGCCGAGCCGCTGCTCTGGGTGTCTGTGCGGTGTGATCCGCGTAGCTACAGCTTATAATGGAATGAAACGTTTTAGAGAAAACACAAGTAGGTTAGTGACGGTATCATGTCTTAGAATGTCTAGCCCGTGCTCGTGGTGACTCCATCCGGTACAACTCAGTAAGCCTAATGTATGTGGCCCTACCAGGGCCCGTGGTGCCAAGTGCTTTTCTATGTAGAGACAAATGGGATTTTTGTTCAATACATGGCCTTTACTGAATGAACTTGAACGACGGAGAAGCCGAATGGACTGGAAAGTTACACGAAAAGTCCCATTTAAAGCTTTTTTTTTCTAACGGTTTAAGCAGTATTTATTAACTTTCCTTTGTCTTTTGGTGCAATACTCAATCTTATGCAACCTTCATATATGTGGACTTGAGTCTTGAATTGTTTTGTAAGGTTTGAGAGCTTGCACTCTTCTGTTGTGTCATGTTTGTCTAAAATAGCCCTGGGTAGGGATCTGTTGAATTAAACCTAATATATAGAAGTGATAAGAACATAATAATATGAATAATAATTAATATGCCAGCCCAATTATTCCTTTTTTATTTATTTAAATTACAGTTATTGAATTTATTTGCTGTGTATATTGCAATCAACTCAAAGGCACTCAAGATAGTTGACATATATACATATATAGTACCTTTGTTTGTCCAATGCTGTCTTATCTCAAAGCTTATTTTATGATTATCTTATATATGTATGTGTATCAGTGCTGCTAATGCATTTTGCTCAGGAGTTTACAGCTAATCATTCATTAGAATATGACCAAAATGCGTCTCACATTTTTGTATGTGCCTTTTTATTTTTCCCCAGTACAGTGGAAAAGTTTATCTTGCATAGCTGCAAAGTCTTAATTATAAAAAAAACTATGTATTTCATTATATTTGGTTTATTTATTTGTTTATTTATTAATTTATGGAATTGTTTTGAGTGGGACAGTATTTTTGTAAGTGTACATACAACCATTGCTTTAACCATTGCTTTTGTATACTGTAAGTAGGTACATTTCCAGGATAATAAAAAATGGAAATAAATGCAAAAAAGCCACAATATTTCAATTCTAAGCAGTGTCAATTTGTACATTGGAGTAGAAGTATTTATTTAATTGTATGCAACTATCCTTTGCTTCTTGAGTTTGGGTTTGGCATCACACTAGGTGTGTATAGTGGATCTTAAGAGTTCAATCATATTATGAGGGTGTTTAAAAGCAGGTCATAGGGGATGTTTCACTTAAGGAGAATATGACAATGGATACCAAACAGAACAAACACTTAATATGAGTTTCTATTTCACAGTGAAAGTGTGGCAATGACTTTACATGTTTTATTTCAGACCTGTTTCTTTACTTTTAAATGCTGTGGGCCCACCTAGTTTTTGGCAAGCAATGTGAAACTGGGTATACAATAACAACTATGACAAATAATAAACTCCATCTATATTTGGAGTTACGACTAGTTTTAACAGGCTCGGGATACTTGTTAAATTTTAAATTAGAGTAGGCCTAACCTATGTATAAAACAAAGGCAATAGACAAGAGGCTATGGACAATACAAGTTGTGTAAATTTGAAGCATACAATAGGCTATACAAGTAATTGCATGTGTTCTTATACAATATACTTTTTATATTTCGACGTGCACAAAAACTATATTCATCTTAACCCCAGTGTTAAGCTGATAATGACTCGTTTAAAACACGTCAGCACTCTTGTACGCCCAACATTTGGAACAAGTGCTGTGCATAGCACCGCGACAATCGCTGCTGCCAATTCTTAAAAAATAATCTATTTCAAGCTTGTATAGCCTATTAATGCAGAAACTGGTGTGGGGTTCCTTTGAAATAAAATGTCTTCTTTTGAACACCTGTAAACTGGATTTAGTATCGCCTCATCTCGTCCCGAGCGGGGACATGGGGTGATGTGTCTGTGACCCTACCAGACAGTCGCTCCCATCCCATGCAGTGCCTGCGGGTGACGTCAGCGGCAGAGCTGCTCTGCTCCTTGTTCCTCACTCCTCGCGCGGCCATGAGGGGCTCAACGTGACAGCTCAGCGCGAGCAGCCCGCCGCCGCCTTCCATATTCTCCTCTCGCCGCATGTGCACGTGTGGCAGCAAACGAGTACAGTATGAGGGCACGCTTCGACGAGCAGGCAGCGCACATGTAAAAATAATTTCAAAATAAAGACCTGAAGAACATGATGGCCAATTTCGTTAAACATATGTGAGCGGTGTTTGTTCAAACGTGTCGTGTTTGTTATTCGCCAAATTCAATAGTCGTTATTGGGACGGTGCGCATTGAAATCATTTTATTTTCAATATACTATTTGCACACTCTTCAACATTGAACATGGCATAGGGGGAATTCCTCGTCGAAAATGTAAAGATAACTTTTTGTCTTTGCCAATAGCGTGCGATTATATATGTTGGTTATGTTTGTTTATTATTTATTCAAGCCAATTTGGGTATAGCTTAGTCTAAAGAGTTATTCTGTGACTATTCTTCATGCTACAGCCTAGGTGTCAATGTTCCGACTATCTTTATTTTTCATTAATAACAACAAATGGACAGGGATAGGCAGGACAGTTTCAAGGCGACGCAAAACATTCTGCCCTACTTTTATTTTTAGTAAATACCGTGGCCGCGCACGTTCCGCTCTAACTGCGTAGCTGAGAGCGTGGTGGTACACGAGACACCTCCCGCTAGAATGGGGGGGAGGGCCAGGCTCGTGCAGATCCTCCTTGTTATTACTCACAGCAGAAAAAAGGGGCCGTGCTCCTCGAGGGTTGAAAGCGCCGTCCAACACGTGAGCCTCATGTGACTCGAGCTGGGTCATTATCCGACAGAGGGAGAGAGAGAGACGTGCCTGTAGTCACAGGGTTTATTTAACACGTAGTCAAAACCGCCCCACTCTCTCATACATCTAGTCGGGGCGTGGAGCTGCTGTAAACTATTGCCGTGTCTGGAGCTCAGAGTGACAACATCGTATGTGCTTACACAGTGCTGCGGTCTGAAGCGGGAATGTAGCCTACATTGAAAATAAATCTAGATTCTTCTTATTATTAACTGGATTCTATTAGTTTTTTGTTTCTTGACAGCCGACTAAATTTTTTTGCATTTTGACGCGCATTATCCACATTAAGGGATATTTTGTTATTGCTGCCGGAACATTTTGGGAGAGATATGGAGAGGATTACAAGTGCGCAGCCGCCTCCTTGTATGCAAAAACACCCGTCGCTAGAGATCGCAGACATGCAAGAGTAAGTGTTTATTTTATTTTTTTATTATATTTTTTATAGTCCGTTTCTGCAACTTATTTTCCATTTAAATATTTCAAACTGTGTTTTTGAGATAATTTGAAATTATTTTGCATGATCTGAATAAAAAAACAGCCACATAGACCTATTGCTAACCATGCATATATATTTTGTCCCCATAGAATGGAGTATCCCATGTACATGTACAAACCCAGAAGAGGGGTGAAGCGTGGGGATAACAGCAAGGTAAATATAAGTTTAACTATTTACAATATCTCACGTTACCTTTCTTTCTCTCGGTGACACCGTCCTTCATTTAGGTTCTATGCATTAATTCACGAATTCTTAATACATCTTTTATTTCCAACCTATTTCAGGAAACATACAAGTTGCCTCACCGATTGATTGAGAAGAAAAGGCGTGACAGAATCAACGAATGCATCGCACAGTTGAAGGACTTGTTGCCAGAACACCTAAAGCTTACAGTGAGTGTGAGTTTTTATCTTCGTTTTATCTCAAGTGTGACCGACGACAGACGATTCTGAGAGAGCATATATCGGATGAATGCTCGTTGCTCCTTCTGTTTAGTTTGCTCTTTATATTATAATATAGTTATATAGTTCTTATTTTATTGTTATTACCCACATGCAATAAATTATTTTTAAAAAGGCATTATTCTTTTTGATAGACGCGTGTGTGTGTTTGTGCGAAAAGCATGGCATGGCTTCCCAACCCCGTGGCGGAGGGCTTATCCTCTGTTCAGCTGCTGAACGTGTTGCATAAGAAAGATCAACATGCTTATCGTAGGTCTTCCTGTTTTAGACGCTGGGTCATTTGGAAAAAGCGGTGGTGCTGGAGCTGACTCTGAAGCACGTGAAAGACCTGAGCATTGTGCTCGAGCAACAGCAGCAGAAAATCATTGCCCTGCAGAACGGCCTGCAAATTGGTATGTTTACAGTCTCACGAACGTGGAAATATATACAATCA
>OMLJ01033441.1:11315-22777 GCA_900302595.1 Gadiculus argenteus | reverse complement strand
GGGGGCAGTAATAGATGAGCAGGTTATTTTTGGGGGCAGTTGGACTTTATTCTGGGATAATTGACAGATGGCGGATGTAAATTGTTAACGTGACTGGTTGAGAATGTGTATAGTGTGTGTGTGTTTGCTCGAGCGTTTGTTGTATGATGTTTGTGTATTTGTGTGTTGATATTATATTAAGCATGTAGTTGTGAATCAGTCTGTCAACGTGTTAAGGAATCACACCCACTTTGCCTGTGTATAAATATCTTTATAAATACTAGTGCAGTGCCCGTAGGAAGTAATCAACAGTGTTTTTACGATTTGAATGGAGCAAACTGATATGGAAGAAATGATAACAACAACCAATATTTGGATAGTATCTCAAAAGCACAATTTAAAACTCAGCAAGATTGGTAAGCTAAATCCACTTACCTGGAAATATGTGGAGATATGTGGCAGAGCCCCCACTTTCCACGTCTATCAACCAGGTGTAGCCTATCACACAATGATCTGGGGTGGAGCCACCCTAAAAGTGGTCCCTCGGAAACAATACACTGCCACGACTCAACAGGCTACATCAATAATTATGTTTTGAAAAATGCAGGCAAAAATCTTTAAAATCAAGGATGCACAACTTCGTGCCATGCGCGAGCCACATCCGAAATCTTAGCTCAGTCTGACTAACCGTCAGCGAGATATGCCCATCACACACACACACACACACACACATACACACACACACACACACACAGACGCAACTTGCTTCATAGATAGATACTTAGTGAGTGTATGTGTGTGTTTGTGGATCTAACTAGAGCACACAACATCTGCTAAAAGCCATAATTATAATGCAACAAAATAACATCTGTTCACTCACTTCAGGCTCGGCCCCCTCTTTATAAAACAGCCTCTCTCACACACACACACACACACACCACATACACATTCACGTCAGAATGTGTTATGTAACTCAGGGCCAACTGACCCGGGTCAGTGGTAGGGTGTTTAGTAAGCAGTTATTACTGGTACCCGCTGTAACTCATTGATTCCTTGCTCACAAACACAGGGTAGGCAAAACACATTGGACCAAAAGTGACTCCAATCAGGAGATGCCTCAGCGTTGCTAGGCATCCACTCCCATCAGAATGCGGGCATAAGCTCAGACATATCATGCCAGGGCTCTGGCAGGGAAACAGCAATGCCCAAAGCTTATTGGATGATGGATCAGTCATTCAGGCAAATGTGTGATCACCTGTCCTATGAGGGAGCAAGCTGATGGTTCTCTGATGGGTCTCATTGTGTTGCTTGATGAGTTGAACTGGATACATTGACAGACAACAGCATAATGTGTCCGACTCTTGAAGAAGTTAAACGGATAATACCGTTCTGGTTGATTAAACCATTGTGGCCATTTTAAAATGAAATATACATAACGTTATCTATCAAAATTACATTATCTAATCTGGGGCGGGTTTGAAACAGTGACCAGATGACCAAGACTCTATCTTGTTGAATCGCTACTGCAACAGTTTTAAACTAACTATAGCCCTATTCGCACAGGATTAGTACTACCTGGGGACGTCTGGTAATTTGCAAATTACCGCACCACCTCTGTGTTATTTGCAGCGCATTCGCACGGGATAAGCAAAGTCCATAAATTACTAGATTTTAATAACATTAAGGCCTGGATATGATGTCAAAGCTGTGTGTGTCGTCACATCCTTTAAATATTTAATCATGATTAATCGCATGATTGGCCATAGTTAACTTTTGTAACTGTTCTAAATATATCTTAAAAGATGATAATTAATTATTGATGAGGATTACAGTCAGTCTTTTCCACACTTTATGAATAGATTCATGCAGGAGTGTGTGTCGCCCTTTAACAGGGGACTTCTGTCATGTTGTACAATCCAAGTACAATATTGTACAGCACAATGTTTGTCTGTTCTTTGAATGTGAAGTTATGTCACTTATGTAATGATTAATAATGATTAGTAATGATTAATCGCATGATTGTCCAAGAATCACTGTTCCCTGCACTTGAACAGCCTTAAAGCTATCATGTTTTTTTATGGAGTTACCTACAGCATATGTCAGAACCTTCACATTAGCATACAGACCTTCAAAGAAGGTTTAATGTGTAGAATTTTGTTCATAACTTTGAGAGAGAAAGAGAAAGAAAGAGGGAGAGCAAGAACTTGCTCTTTTCGTGGATCTCTTGCCGTTTTTCCGGATCAGTTTCCATGGAGTGCGATATGGGGCCGTAGTATAATTTGCCCCTAAAAAGCTGTCAAAACTGCTATCAATATTTCCACCACAGCCTCCATTACTCAAGCCGGAAATAGATATAAAAGGTGTGCAATTACAAGAGATAGAAAGAGAAAAGCATGCAGAAAGAAAAGAAAGAGATAGAAAAGGCACGCAATTACAACAACAAACACTGAGACGCAGATTTGCACGGGACTAGTCACCGGACGTCTGTGTTTGGCGAAATATAATAGGTAATTTGCGGCGGAATGTTTACTTTACAAATTACAAACATGACGCATTAAGATCACAGGCATCCTCCGCAAATTATTACAAATCACCATAGGTCCACAGGTAATACTAATCCTGTGCAAATATATTTTCTCTCAAAGAAGATCAAAAAAACTGCACTCAAAGCGTTGGTGAGTGCTGATGAGAAGGCTATGTTTGCCGTCACATGTTTCATTGTTTAATTGTTTCATCATTTCAATTGATTGTAGGTCTAATTGATTGTAGGTCTATCTGATTGTAGGTCTAATTGATTGCAGGTCTATCTGATTGTAGGTCTAATTGATTGCAGGTCTATCTGATTGTAGGTCTAATTGATTGCAGGTCTATCTGATTGGTCAAGAGGCATTTGGGTCTGTGCCTATGGAAGCATGTGTAGCGAAATTCAAATGGAAATGCAATTTGCAATTCAATATGTCATTGCATTATGCAATTGACAATTCATCATGCAACGCATTATTCAATTGACAATTCATTATGCAATTTAATAATGCAATTTGCAAATACGTTATTCAAAGTGTATTTTAATATGCAAAGTGACAATGAAATCCTCAATCCATTTTGAAAAAGTGATAACAATAAAAATAGAATTTTTGCCATTATGCAAATGGTAAATAAATAACGCCCCCGTGATTGCAATGCACTTCACCATGCTCTGTGTGTTGCAATATTCAATCATTGAATCGGCAAAATGCTTGGCAATCTATCAGGAAACAGATCATTGTTCTGTTCTCATCCATCCAGCCGATCCTCACAAGATATGGATTGGTTTTAATACATGCTAATGAACAGGCAAACGTGTCTTACGAAGAGTTTATTAAAACTAATGAAGAGTGTATTAATGCGATCAGCGATTCAATTGATTAGTAAATAGGACACACACATCAACAGACATCAACAAACACAAACAATCACACAAACACACATTGTCTTGTTTTTATCATTTTTTAATGATTGATATTATTGAATGTAGCCCTTAATTGGCTGTGTTAACCACGATGACACAACACTGATCGAGGTCACAAAGAAATGGGGTTACTGTCCAGAAGTCGCCATGGTTACCACCCAGAGACAAACACATACTCTGGTAGCTAAAGTTACCAGAGCAAGCATGGAGATAATATTTGGACTGTGATATCTATTCATGACAGAGAGAACTCCTGAACAGAGAGAGAGAGAGATAGAGAGAGAGAAAATGGAGAGAGGACTGCGTTGTGTGGGTCTTGTGTTGAGAGCGAGCCGGGGTAAGAGAGTGAAGGATAAGAAGGAATGCCCCACAGCAGTGCAGTACAGTAGGGTGACATTTGAGATGGATGCCAACTGTTGGTTCTTTCCGTGGGCCCACCTGTCTCTAAACGTACCATATTCCCGAGCTGCTGGGGACAGCTTGAATGGTGCTGAAACCACACGCCGTGGGGACATGAAATCCCATTAACATCCAACCCTGAACGCACTTCCACCCAGTCCAGGTCTGAGCTTCTAATGTCTGAATCCTTTAGGTTGTAGTGAATCAGAACATGATAATGCTGAGTTTAATCTAGATTAATCGCAAAATCTAAATTAGCTGGAAAACTTGCATGTAAGACTTGCAGGACGGTGTGTGTTTCCCATGGATAGGAACCCCGTGTGATCACGTTTAGTACCGTCGTTGTGGAGGAGTGATATACTGAGCGCGTTATGCTGGACCCTCTCAGTCACGCCATCAACATCAACAGCTGCCCAGACAGAGCTCCACACCTCCACCTCCACATCCACCAACACCATGGCCAAAGCTCCATACACCCACCCCCACATCCACCTGCACATCCACCCCCACATCCACCCCTACCATGGCCAGAGCTCCACACATCCACCCCCACCCAAATGTGTTTGTATGCAAAATAGTGATTAGAGAAATCCCAGGTGGGTGCATGTTGATCAGAACACAGTCCAGACTGACTTTGTCCGGATGAAGGATATGGGAACCACATACAAGACTTGTTCTTCACTCCAACAATCTTTATTTTCTTCAATATTAATAATATGAACAATAGTAATTGTTATTATAATAAACGCTATCTACAATTTGGTTATAAAAAGGTAGAAGCCCTCCACATCACCACCGCTGCTTCAAGGGAGGTTCCAAAAGAGAAAGTTGGACGGTGCAGGTGTGAGTTTCATCACCTGGTGTTCTGTTAATTTGACAGACTGATTAGAAACAGACTGCATCAGCATCAACCGATAACCGTCATTCGTTTCCCTTGGTTTGATGTGGTTGAAAGCAAGTTTCCCTTGCAAAGGAAATGTATCTTGGTAGAAGATGGAAGATCACACATTTAGAGATTTCATTGATTACTTTGTTGGTGAAGATTGTAGGTTTGCAGGCGTCATGGAAACGGGTATAAAACATAGAGGGAGCGGGGGACATGGTCTGCAGCACAAGCTAGTATCACCCCCTCCATCCTTCAGTCAGCCTGGCTCTTCACCTTTGACCTCTTGGACAGGTCACAAGACCGTCAGCAGTCTGCGAGAGAGAGAGAGAGAGAGAGAGAGAGAGAGAGAGAGAGAGAGAGAGAGAGCGAAAGAGAGAGAGTGAGAGAGCGAAAGAGAGAGAGAGAGAAAAATCTGTCTGGTTTAAATGTTTGGCTTTGGACTTGATTCTCAGAGACAGAGCTGTCTGTCTCATGTCTGTCTGCACAGGGAGAATCTTTTCTGCTTTGTGTGGTCTATTCACAGTAAGTAAATACATGCCAGTAGGTGTCATGGCATTTATGTAATATGCCTGTTCTTTTTTTAAAACTACTTTGTTTTTAATTTTACTTATTACAATCAGCATGAAGGGGACTGGATAGTGTCAACCAGACATCCACATCTTCTAGTGAGATAGTGGAAGATATTGCAGCAAGTTATGTATTTGATTATATTAAGGATTTAACAGAACTGTGTAACTCCCAATAACGTGCCACATCAGCCTTTATTAAAAAACACTCCTTGTTAGTCTCATTGTGATGAATGAATCAGATGTTTGATGTTGTAACACTTGAGTGACAGCTGTTAGCTGGTCAGACACACCTCTGTCATCAACGACCTCCTCATCTACGCTGATGGAGGCCTTGCCAAGCCAAAGCAAGCAGGGCCCTCACATCTGAAAAGATACATTGCACGGTTGCTTACATCTTTTCTAATAAACCCAAAGGTTGCGACTTAATACCTTGGGAAGGGGTAGTAGAGGGGTCACAGCTATCTGTTTGACATTATGACTTCATGCAAACTCCCTGTCGCCATGTAGGACACCCTCTCTGGCTACATGTAGGATATAATCCTGACTCTGAATCTGTCTGATTCCACAGTATTATTGTTGGTCCTGCATTCTGCTGGTCTCTGCCTCATCGTGTCATACCAGAGGAGCTTGAAACTGTCCAAACTGGGAATGAAAGTCGTCTGGCCTGGATATGGCTTACGTACCACGAGTATCCCTGGATCGACTTTCCGTCTCTGAGATCTTGTTAAGTTGGTCATAACTGATTGGGTAAGAAGTTGGAAGGCTAGGCTCAGCTAGGCTAGGCTCTACGAGGACATGCTACGCTAAGATATGCTCTTGGCCAGGTCGACAGGTGTCTATAGATGAAGGATTTGTTTCTTTATACAGGGTCAGTGGCCAAGCTGGCATGGAAGAGATCCATGCAGAAGAGAAGGTACAGCGATCTGGGCTGAAGGGTAACAGGGGACGGTGGGAGAAGCTGGGACGTGGGAAGGGGTGAGAGGAAGGCAGCAAGGGGGTAAGGAATGGGAGGAGGTAACTTGAGAGTGGACTGGCATTCCTCTCAGGGCAGCTACATCTGTGAACACAATTATCTGCTTCACATAATCTCATCATTTCAAACGGTGTGTGATACTCAGGCTAGTGGAGCAGGGCTCGGGTTGACACAGACTCAGATGGCATTGGAAGCATTAAAGTATTGAAGACGGTTGCTCTGCTTTTTGTCCTCTAGCTCCACCACAGTAATAGAATACGAAATTGGATTGATTTGTATGAAGCCTTTTTTTATGTTTTAGCAGTTGCTCAGGGTCTTTCATTGTGACTGCGCCTCACTATTTGTCTTAATGTTGTAGCTATGATGTAATTTGTGTCTGCTGTGGTGTGAGTTCATGTGTTTGTGTGCGAGTGTGTGTGTGTGTGTGTCCTCTACGGAGGACAAACAATAAGCAATGACTGTGACCTAGTATTCAAGTGCCCCCTCTTTCCTTGCACTGCCTGGTGCTCCCCAGATCTCTCAGGGTTCTCGGTAAACAGACACTCCACCAGTGGCGGTGTGGAGCGACAGTAAATTCATCCAACCACATACTCCTCAGGCTCCTTCTGGAGGAGCTTGTCAGGTGATACCGCTGACCCAGGCTACACTGCCTCAGTGCCGTCTCCGTTCTCGCTAACACTCTCATGCTATGTCACATCAATGACATCTGCCATTGACAATCACATCGTAAGGCCAATAGCACCTCACTTTTTTCTAAATGTGACCATACACAGCAAAACCAGCCACATGTCGCCCCAGAGGCATTTTGAGTTATTTACAGTTTTTGAAAGTGTAGTTTCTAAGCTTTCCAACGATGTCTAACACATGGAAATCTGATAATATTTGAAGAAGCTGTGGCCATTTGAATGTATGCCCCTCTGAAAAGCATTCACAAAGAAAACTGGCCTAATAGAACAAATCTCACCTCACCTCACCTGAGAGGTAGGAAACACAATGGTGCTCATTTGTATCTCATTTAGATAAGCCCTACCCCCTACTGTTAGCATGCAGGGCAGAAAGTATTGTAGTGGCTCCCATTACAGCTTATTTTATTTTCATTTATTTAGACGTTTATTGAGCAGGGACAAAAACATTGTACATTGTTTCATATAAAATATGAAATAGATGCCATGCATACAGGTTTCTAGTCAATACTAATTTGCAACCCCTGTCCCTGGTTAGGCCAGGGACAGGGGTTGTCCCTGGATAGGCCCTTCATTTGTGGGTAACTTTACTAAAAGTTACCCACAAATGAAAATACAGAAGACATAATATACAGTGGACATAAAGACAAAAACAAGGACAATGTGATTAATGTGTGTGTGTGTGCGTTTTGATTTGTTTGTTTTAATTTCTGATGGTAATGTATTCCACAGTTTAGTGCCTATTGCTACAAAGGGTTAGATGATTGTCCGAATGTGGTTTTGCGTTTCGCTGTTTTACAATTTCCGCTCGTTGCACCCCTAGTTCTGCTGTTTATTTAACAATTGTCAGAGTGTTTCTGGAGCAAGGTTGTTCACACACTTGAATGGTCTAGAGTGCCAGCACTCTAGACCATTGTTGACTATTTTTGTAGAGCCACAGCGTATTCTATATTATAGCTATGGACACATACTATGGCTCGTTTGAAAGCTGAAACTTTAAGCTCTCAGTGGGTACAAACCGTTTATTTCTACATGCCTCCGTTCCTGAAAAATCCTAAGCTAAACAGTGGCTGGTTTTCATCAAAATCCTAGTATGCACTGTTTGAGCCTGTTGCTCTTCTGACACTTACCGGTACATTTCTGGGTCAAAGGGCTTGTGTAAGATGAATATAGTTCTTCTGTTCACAAAACCACCATGGGGGGGGTATCACTGACATATTCAGCACTCTGGTGAGGACGTGCCCTGTTGCAAGCACGACTACGACTATCATCCACTCCGCTCGGCCCCGCCCCCCCCTCCTCAGCCCGGTGGTCAGTCACTCCTCTTGACCTGGTGCGTGTGTGTGTGTGTGTGTGTGTGTGTGTGCGTGTGTGTGTGTGTGTGCGTGTGTGTGTGTGTGTGTGTGTGTGTGTGTGTGTGTGCGTGTGTGTGTGTGGTGTGTGTGTTCTCCCATGATTGTCGCTGTACATCCTGCCTTACTAGAAAGGTGGACTCATCCAGCGTTGTCTGGCGACAACGCACCTGCTGTGATATTTTTTTTTTCTTCAACTTTTTCATCATTATTTCATTATAGTGCAACCTGTAAAGTTACCGGGAAGTGACCTAGACTGCCACCCGCTGCCACCTAGTGATCAACCCACAAGTTTTTAGATCGTCATCTATTTCAGTTCTGTTCATCATAGAGTTCCCAAATTCACACACAAGGTGTGTTAGAGTGTGTATTTTCGTAATTTAAAAAAAAAGCTAAAAACGTAAAAATCAGTTTTTGGCACTTAACGCATGGGAACAAAAAACGTAAAAATCTTTTTTTTTTGGCACTCAAAGAGTTAAAAATGAAAAATGTACAAAGCTGTCAAAACCCAGTAAATTGTGTAGGCAATGATGCCATCTAATTGGTTTCTGATCCATTATTTTAAGTGCCTGTTTGTATAATGATTTTATTGGTGTTATTGTTGTTTGGTTGGCTTGACCCCAAACGGTTATACAGTATGACAAATGGGAAAATATCATGGCATGCTTAAATTGTTGTGCTGCCTTAAGAGGTATATATTGTCCTATTAGGCGAAAGCAATTTTAAGTTGGTCTTGACAGTCTTGCATAGCTTCTTAACATGTCTGTTAAATTTAAGCTGAAAATCTAAAATAACACCTAAAAATTGAACTCATCTACTTGATCTATCTCTATCTCATCAATCTTTACTCTGGAATTTTCGTTGGCTGTTCTTTTAATGGAAAAGCACATTGACACTGTCTGTCTTTTTATCATTTAAAGTCAAATGATTGTTTCTGAGCCACTGGGATACACCAGACATCTCTTCTGACAGAGTTTTGACTGCTAACTGAGTCGTTTTTTCAGACACAAATACCACGGTATCGTCTACATACATTTGGCATCTGGCTTTTTTACAACTGTCTGGTAAATCATTAATATATAAGCTAAAAAGTAAAGGGCCTAAAATAGAACCTTGTGGAATTCCCCAAGTCTGGACAGGGTAGAATTGGATCTAACCACTGCTCTTTGTTTCAGATATGAACAGAACCAAGCAATTGCCTCATCTAAAAAATTAAATGTTTTGAGTTTATTAAGGAGAATTTCATGTTTAACAGTATCAAAAGCTTTTTTTAAATCCAAGAATACTGCCACCACTACATTTCCCTCATCTAACAACTGTTTTATAGTTTCTGTGAGATAGCAGTTTGCCAACTCTGTTGAGTACCTTGCTCTGAACCCAAATTGTTGGGGTGTAGTAGATGTTTATTTTCTAAGTAATCAACAAGTTGTTTAGCAACTGTTTTCTCAAAAACTTTTGAAAGTGCAGGTAAGATAGAAATTGGCCTATAATTAGAGACCAGGGGCTTCATGTACGAAGCTTGCTTACGCACAAAAAAGCTTCGTAAGCACCTTTTCACGCAAACAACCGCATGTACGAAGACTGATTTTGCGTGGAAAAGTGTGGATCTCAACGCAAACTTCAGAGCTTGCTTACGGACATTTTTGTCATTTTGTCAGTTGGCGGCACATAGAGGCAATGTAACGCAACAACATTAAACCGACTCATCATGAGTCATGAACTAATACTGCAATATGAGGCTAGTAGAAACTGGATTTGAACGTTGCAATGCGTGTTCTTGAATGCACTTGAATCACGCGTTATTGTTGAGATGCATAATGTGACACAGTTGATATTAGGCTAAACTTAAACAGACTCATAAAACGATATTGTCAATATTGGAATTAAAAGGAAATTAAAAGGAAGCCCAGCAATATTATTTTCAGTGATGATATTATATATTTTCATATTTTAAGGACCACGCACATCTGGGTTAATGGATCTCTTCACACATTCATCGCCAAATTCTTGACTGCAATATTATAATTTGATGTTGCGTGGAGTAAGCACGTAAAAACGTAGCCTACATATTAATGACACCCATATATGGGAACAACCTATTACTACCAAATACATTAATTAGCACAATATTTTTTAGGTTGACATGTTGGCGTTGTTAGAAGATATTGTGAATGGTCGCATTCAAAGGGAACGGGTGTTCTGTGACTATTATGCTTTTTTGGCTTATGATGATGTCTTATCAGCCGGTTCAGATTCCTCTATCCTCTGAACTCTGTTCTGAGCTGGGCCGGGGTTGGAGAGGGAGACGGCGAGGAGTCACGCATCAGTTCAATACAACTCCTGACTATGCTGTTTAACAGGATCATTACAGAGGGAATGACCGGTCAGTAAGAAATATGATGTGTTTTAAACAGGATCATCCGCATCTCAGCCAAGTAGATACGGTTTATCATCGCAGCCAGGTACATACGGTTTATCATCTCAGCAGGTACATACGGTTTATCATCTCAGCCAGGTACATACGGTTTATCATCTCAGCAGGTACATACGGTTTATCATCTCAGCCAGGTACATACGGTTTATCATCTCAGCAGGTACATACGGTTTCCATGTGATGCCGTTAACCAAGCAAATCAAAGCCCAATTTGCAGTGATCGCTGGTTTTCCCGATGTAATCTGAGCAATCGACTGCACACACATTGCTATAAAGGCGCCATCTGAAGGGGAATGCCTACGGAAATAGGAAACGTTTTCATTTTTTAAACGTGCAAATAATCTGTGATGCCCAAATGCGCCTTAGGAATATTGTGGCAAGGTGGCCTGGGTCAACCCATTCATTCGTCCTCCTGACAAACAGCTCGGTTGTCCGGACGACCATGCAGATTTATACTAATTTGCATATTAAATGAGGGAGAAGACGGGGCGGAGAGTCAGGCCTAGAGATCTAGACTGCTCCTAGCGGTGGTAAATTGATTTGCCGCTAGCTTCAGTCTAGCACCTCTCGGATCAAGAAATCAGAGCGATGGCAAAGAATCTGCCATCCAATCACATCATGGTGTGACTGACGGTGGGCGGGCTCACGTTCAACAACGTCAGAGTTGCGACCATTGTTTACTTTCTGCTCGAAAAAATGGGTGCTGCTACCGTAGACAGAGACAAGTCCTTCGAATCCG
>OMLJ01033441.1:0-11295 GCA_900302595.1 Gadiculus argenteus | reverse complement strand
CCAAATGTGCCTTACGAATATCGTGGCAAGGTGGCCTGGGTCAACCCATTCATTCGTCCTCCTGACAAACAGCTCGGTTGTCAGGACGACCATGCAGATTAATACTAATTTGCATATTAAATGAGGGAGGAGACGGGGCGGAGAATCAGGCTCGTGCATGTGTGCTCAATTCCACGCTCATTTGGGATGTACAAAGAGAATCTGCGTGAAAGCGTGCTTATGCAAGGATGATACATCCGGATTTCTTTTGCATCTGCAAAGTTTTAGTAAGAAATCCTCATGTACGAAGTCTTCGTACATAGAACTGTGTTTTTTTATAATTAAAGTATCCAATCCAAAATAAGCCTTAGATTGCCGTAACTCCATTATAACTTTACCAATCTCGCTTTGATTTACCCCTTTAATATGAAAAGAATTCGAGAGATCTCTCTGTATATCATCAAACTCAATTGTTCGAAAATGCGTTGCCAGTTCCTCAACTGATTTAATGAAAAATGTATTAAATTAATTTGCAATTTCCAATACATCATTACTAACTGTTCCATTTATATTTTATATTTGATGCCCGATTAGTCAAAGTATTTAGATGTTTCCAGAGTGCTGTGCTTTTCCCTTTTGAGTCAGCAATTAGTTGCATAAAGTAACAGGTTTTTGCCATACACAATTCCTTTGTTACCTTATTTCTTAAACCTTTGAAAATGAGTGTGTCTGAATTATTTCTGGATATCAATGACTGTTTAAGTGCAAGATCCCTTTTCTTCATTAGTTGATGAATATCCTTATTTAACCACGGTAAAGCCCTGGAACGACGTGGCTTTCTTAATTTCTGAGTGTGTTTCTGCATCAGATCAGTAAATGTTTTCATCATTGTATCACAACGTTGTGATATGTAATGTGTAATGATATGTAAAATCTCACAATGTATTTACAATATTTCACTGATTCAGTGTTCCTAGTTGGTCTCCCATCCAAGTACTGACCAAGCCCACACCTGCTAAGCTTCAGAGATGCAGCTAAGGCAGGGCTCCATTGGTCTGGCTCGTGGCATGGGTCTGGCTCGATATATACTGTATATCCACTCAGTCGCTCCGTAGCGCACCGTGCCGGGGGCCCGGAGGCTGGTGGTGCACTGTCTCGGGATGGCAAAGGCACCGAACGTGTCTCTGTTTACCTTCAGTGGGACCACTGTGTTTGCAGGATTCACTGATTGAGTGTTTCACTCCATATTTTCTCCCTGTTGTCGTGTGTTGGTATGAGCAAGATGCTTCTGACACTGGTAAACTCGACAGCATGAGGAGTGGAATCCCGGGTGTGCTGTTGTGGGTCAGGCAGCAGTTTCAAATGGAGCAGGGCCGTGGGTTCCTTCTCTCCTGTGGAAACATGCTGCACCTGCATTGCTTCAGCTGTGTCCAATGTTCTCTGATTGATTGATTGTCTGGGTGAGAAGTGGAATCACTGTTGGCTCTTGGTAGATCTGCAAACGACTCCATGTGGAAAAAGTCCATTTGTTCTGTCCCTCCGATGTTGACATGACACATCAGCGTTTTTTCGGCTGTGTCCAGTTGCACAATCCGAACAGGGCTCGAACTTGCTACTGAACATAACGAAAAGTATTCCTGCAGACATCATTGCCTCCGATTAAATAAGTGGTCTGGGGGTGCTTTCTTTTCGTCTGTTTGCCTTGAGATGTCCAATTATTCTCATGTCCTGCCACTCTCTTTCGGCAGATAAAGAATCCAACCATATGATGTACATAAGCTCTGGAGAAAGTTTGTCGCTACAGCATCCACAAGTAGCAGTTACTTATGAAGAGGTGCTAAATAAGTAGCCATGTGGTTCGCTTATAACGTGCAGCTGATTGGCCGAAAAATAACAAGCATGTGAATGGCCAAAGGCCATCCACAAAATGTTTACTTTTAAGGCAACCAATATTGTTATCTGAAACATGGAGTGGCTTCTTCATGATCTCAACTTCTGCAAAAAACATTGACATTCTGCAAAAAAACAAATCACAAATTTTGAAAAACGCTTCGTCCTTGGTTTACGCAAATTCGTCCCAGCCGACTTGCTGTTGGTTTTGCCGTGGCGGGTCACACATTTTTAAAGTGTCGGGACAAACTGTGGGTCTTTCTGGAGTTTTCTAGGTCGAACAGGAAAATATACTGAAACGTATATTCGAAAACACAGGCTTGTTCAGGTCACACAATCAGTGCTACAAGTTTCTATAAATTGTGCAGCAGCTGAATCTGAACCTGTGGTTTGGTAACTGTACTGCATACAAAAACATCTTATTTGTCAAACCGTCATGCTCCATTTTGATCTGAAGCAATACTTTATTCCTTGACTGTTTGGGCGCCTTATGTTGTATTTACGTTGACAATTACTTCTTCTGTAGAACTAGCTCCGGCTTAATCTTTCTGGAGGTCTTTGGCAGTGTAAGGGATTTCTCTTGTCTTGCTGTATATTTATAGGTAATAGGTAAAAGGCCATCCAGTTATGATTCTGTTCATACAGCCTTGGATGTTGCATATGCTAATTGGATGTCCAGCTCCTTGTACATGATTGGTCTAGTATGAGCTACCTGGCAGCTGCTCATTGGTAGAATTAAACATTCAGTTTTCACTCAAAGACAATTTGAACAGGTAGTATCATAACCCTTTATGTGTCATTATTACGCTATTTAACGGTAACAAGAGTTTGTAAATTTGCACACTTTGGCAAACACACATACGCACCTTTAAAGGGGGTGTTTGGAATGTTGGACATCGGACCTCAAGTGAGCCAGTGTCTTATTTATTATTGGAGACCATTTTCAACACGTGCCAATAAAAACAGTTTTACCCACTCCACAGTATACCCGAGGCAAATCAATTATAACACCAGACTATCGATGTAAATGTCTGTGTTAATAATGTTAGAAATAAAACTACCCTTGCATCGCATTGCATTTAGTTTATAATCCCTGTAGTTCGAAGCAGGCTACGGCAGTGGCGGATTGATATTACCTGGAGTGCACTTCACTGTTTACGTTCTGCTGTACTGAATTGGTTGCTACACCAGAGCAAAGTAAAGTTCTGCTGCTGCTAAGAAAGTAGTCAAAATGTAATGTGATCATTGAGATGCAAGAATAGTGTTATTTCTAACAGTATTCTATCAACACAGGCATTTACATCGATAGTCCGGCATTATAATTGATTTGCCTCGGGTCAAATTATAAATAACACACTGGCTCACTTGGAAATTATGTCAAAAATTCTGACCCCTTTAACATAACCTGGTGAACTACAATCTACAAACATGAATCTTGGTTCATGTTTTTGTTTTGTTTCATTTGTCATAACGCAGATGTTTTTATCCAAAGCTGATATGAGTAAGGCTGAGAGCAGCCAAAGCGTTCATGACTGAATGTGTCTTCTTCTGTCCTCCCAGGTGTCGCTGTGCTGCTCTCCCCTAACATCCCGGTCCAGCTGGGGCTGGAGAGCAGGCAGCAGTTCTGCCTCCAGTCGCTGCCGAGCATGGAGCGCCTTCCTCTGCAGTACAGCGTCTGTGTGGCCCGCCATGTCAAGGCCGTCCACCAGGAGGCAGTGTCACAGCTCTCCCAGCACAGCAGGGAGCTGCCGAACATGAGAACCCTCTGGTGGGTCTCCGTGCCTCATGACATAGAAAGGACATGACATTCAGCTTCTTTTGAACACATGGACACGACAAGTATGTAGTGACGTAGAGGCAGCAGATCCCATCTCAGGGCTCCTTATCTTCTTCATGTGCATATGTGCAACACCCAAGAGCCTTTTTATAGATATTAACATATTATGTAAATGCATATTTAATGCTCATTTCTATATTAATTTTACATTACATGCATTACTTTTGGTACATATGCAAATGTTTTGGTATGTTTTTTTTAAGTAAGGCAACTGCAATTGTCCTCAGATTGTAATGCCTTGCAGGTATTTTTCTTCTTTCCAGGATATTTGTTCCGTAAATTGATTCATTCTCTTCCTCCTGTAATGGTGTAATGCCCTAATTAGACCGAGATCAATAAAGAGATCTGATCTTTTTTTAGGTTACCTTTCTGGAATTTTCTAGCCAGTGTGGACTCGGGTGTGAAGGTGGAGAGGGAACTGAGAACCTTCTCAAACCGCCTCAGGAGACACCATTTGAGTGAGGGGGTCATCAGCCTCAGCGAACATTCCACCACCCTCCTCGCCGACATGGTATGTTCCGTCAACCAGCCTCCACAGTTTGGGTTTGAGATCCAGCCTTCATGAGGTTGAGATCCAGATTGGAGGATTTTATTCTGAGAACCTTCTGGTTCTTTGAGTCCTCCTCAAAGGATACGGCTAAAGTCTTGATGAGTTTTGTCTGTGTTTTTCTGTGCCATAGAAAGTATGGCAAAATAATGAATGAGGATGATGCTGCGTATTTAATTTCCCATAGACTATATTGTATCATACACCATCAAGACCTTTAACGTTACAACCAAATCTATCCATCCAACTATCTATCGCTCTATCAATGTCTGTCTGTCTAACTATTTAAATATCTATCCATTTATTTATATTTATATTCTATCCATCCATCCATCCTTTGTCTGTCTGTCTGTCTGTCTGCCTGCCTGCCTCTCTGTCTGCCTGTCTGTCTGTCTGTCTGTCTGTCTGTCTGTCTGTCTGTCTGTCTGTCTGTCTGTCTGTCTGTCTGTCTGTCTGCCTGCCTGCCTCTCTGTCTGCCTGTCTGTTTGTCTGTTTGTCTATCTATCCTTTATCCTCATCTATAGCTGATGGTGTGTTTCCTGAACTGTGTCATTACTGAACTCTGGCGTCAGGCCTGTTGGTTAGGAGGGGATTAGGCTGCTGGTCAGAGGCCGGTGGAAGCGGTATTCTTGGGACGTCTACTCCAGGGGAACAGTGGGAGAGGGAAGGATTACAGGTTCACTGGAATGTCACCAAGGAGAACAACATGTTTTTTGCTTGGAGAACACATGCGTTCATGGGTCTGGGGGTTCAATAGAGACAACAGCAGACAGTTTCTCTCACTTGCTTTGGCTCAGTTCATGATTCTCAAAGCTCTATGTATATAGTGCAGCACCACGCCATAGCTCATAACTTACCTAAGACATTTAACTGATGCTTCAAAGCAAAGTAATTGTCTCATATAAAAAGCCAATGCCCTCAAAATGAAAATTTCCTTTAGCATTGTGTCAACCAAATGTCGTGTCAGAGCTAGTGAGCAGAGCGAGAGCGAGTGAGCGGATGGAATATTGTTGGAGCGTGGAGTGCTTTTTAATTTAGAGGCTGGAGCGGCCGCTCTGTTCTGTTATTTCTCCCTCTTTTAAATTGGAGCGAGCGTGGAGCGGTTTCACTGGAGCGGGAGGATTTTTAAGTGGAGCGGGGAGCGAAATTGTGTGGAGCGACCTGACGCGAATCTGAGCGGAGGAGTGGCCGAGTGAACAGCCACCTGAGCAAGGAGCGGGATATTCACACCGCTTTGCTCCGCTCACTAGCTCTGGTCAGTATTGCAGAGCATCCTGGATGTGTTCCTTACATCCACAGTTCAATCGTGTCCTGCTTATTCAGAGACAAAAAACTCTAGAATGTTTTCGTCGAATGTTAACTGAGTGTTGTTTTCTACCAAACATTTCCATGGAAATTGTTGCTGTATTTTTATTTACGTAATCTAAGTAGCTTGTTTTACACCACAGTCAACGGAAAACATACAAAGCAAACTATAATACAAAAATAGATACAAAAATAAAGGACAATTATGTAGCCTTAATAGTGGAGGGCTAAACCAAGACACCATACGACCATTGACCATCTGATAACTTGAACTTGAATGAATTAGTAATTATACCATTAAATCCTCCATCACTGATAATGTGTGTGACTTGCCCCACCCTGTTACACACCATGAGACCATAAACCAGACTCACAGAAGTCAACTTTAGTAGTACTTTAGCATCTAACCAAAAAGTGCATACATATAATGGTTTAAACAATAGTGTTGTGCTGTGAATTAATATTGTACAGGAACTGTGAAAGTGTTCAATACTCTATAAACTTATTTTCACAGGCTGAGTTCATCACAGGAACGGGACTACAGAGTTTCCCAGAGTTCACCTCTCATGTTCCCATGACCTCCTCACCAGGTGTCCTGCCGCTAAGTAGGAGGGGAGAACACAACAGAAAAGACAGCGTCATGGTGAAAGAGAATCTGTTTTCTCATGAACACCGCTGGGTCCGAGGCTGTTGTATTGACGAGCAGCTTTAGCTCCACCTCGTTCCCAGGAGCTCTGTGGTCGAGCGGTTTTGTGTGGAAAGTTAACTGTGGTCTGAGCAGCAGGGGTGTTGAGCAGCATCACAGTCGTGTGAACGGCATCAAAGCAATTGGTCTATTGCTTATTTTTAGTTTCACAAGCATTTTTTATTGACCCGCCACACAACACTATGTGACTGTTCAGTCTCAATGTGGAAAGACTGGGGAGAATTTGTGCTCTCACATTCAGACATCCCATTACATAAAGTTCAGCTCCAATGTGCGTGTGTGTTTGTCTTAAATGTTGAAATTGCACAACGTGTTTATCCTCACTAAACCGGGTGGACCCCCCTCTCGTTTAACCTTTGTGTTCCTAAGACGTTATGTAAGAATAAATCTCCTATTTGCAACCTGACCTTTTGTTGAATGCTCACTAATCCGTCCGTAACGCCCCAACAGAGACTGCTCTGTGGCCTGTTCATCCCCCCAACAAGTGTATGATCAACTCATAGTGCATTTACATGACACTCAAGAAAATCTAATTGATTGGACTATGACTATGATTGGATTATTAAGATGCATGTATACACCTTAGTTTGACTAAAATAGATTCTAATCGGGTTTCTCATAGTCGGATTAAGACCCCTAGATTATGCGATTGATAGTTGTTTGATAGTTGGATTTTGCGTTCTGTGCATAGTCATATTGAAGTGTATCATCATCAACATGAATTCAGTACACACTAAGCTTAGATTTCACCCAAGGCTGAATTAAAAGTACATGATATTGAGTACTGATATTCTCTGATATTATGAATCTTAAAGACTGCATCAGGTTATCCGACTCTCTGGTACTTCCACAACAAGTAAATACTCGTAGTGGGTGTTATCTCGTCCATGGTAGAGAAAGAATTGGGGGAAAGCAACTTTTGCTTTGACTCTCGGAAGTCCAGATTGAACAGCGACATGGAGGAGAAAGGGATTGCGTATGCGAAAGAGCAGCTCCTCTCGGTCATATGTGGACTCCTCAAGAGGCGGAGCAGCTCCTCAAGGAGTCTGCATACGACCAAGAGGTCGGAACAATGGAGCATCTGAGAAATGACATGGACCCGACGTGAATTTCAGCTGTCTACTGAAAACATATTTTTAGAATGCCTGGATGGATACAGCTCCACCTATCGTACCGGGGTATGACATGCTTCGGCCAATGAATCGATTTTCTCACACCATGTATAATCTGACGATTGCAGTTGCCCAATTTAGGAGCATAGTCAAACTATGGCTTTAATCGGATTAAGCTATGCACGTAAACATACTGATGGTATTAATGCTTCCGGTCAAAATATCCATGGTCAATAACTCAGAAGAACTCAATACATAATAAAGAATAAGAAAGGCTAAGAAGAACGACAGCTGAGCGTTGCATGCAGCACTCATCTAATGGTTAGTAAAACCAACGAGTGAATAATCTGCTGTTTGCACCGATAATATTGCAGGTTTGCCACCCAATGGCAGCGCCACATTGGGCTTGGAGCAGCACAGTGTGTGCAGAACATTCCCACATGCTCCCTCACACACACTGGTCAGCAGAAACACAGTCTCACCGCCACTCAAGCATTATACGGAAACGATCCGCACACAAATTACTCAGTTGTACTCACTGTGGGAATCGCTGTAATGAAGTGCAACCATGGAATTCAATATTAACTCTGGGCCTTAACACACCAACCAGACACACCAACACGGCCTGCTGACCCGTGACCCCACTCTGTCCCAGGACCACGACTACCTCATGGGCAGGAGGAGAGGGCTGTCCAAGAGACAGACCAGGGACCTGGGGCTGGTTAAGCTTCTGAACATTTCCATCACCCTGACCCCCTTCCTGAGTGTCCACACCGCCCAGTTCCACAGCTCGCTGGCCGGAGGGGCTGAAGGAGAGCATTACTGGCTTAGCCTGCCCTCTGGCCCCCAGGGACAGCTGGTGAGGACATCTGTCTTTTTGTCTAGCTGTCTGTCTGTCTGTCTAGCGATCTATTGTCTTCTATTGTCTGTCTGTGTATCAGTATCTGTCCGTCTGTGTCTTATCGTTCCTACTATCTACAGTACCTATATATCTAGTTTCTGTCGGTCTGTCTGCCTGTCTCTCTCTCTCTCTAAACGTTTTAAACCTTTTTCCCGGCATGGTCCGTGCATTTACACTGACCGAGGTAATATACGACTTGATTTCGCACCCCAATTTACCCTCTCAGACCCTACACATATTGGGGGTTTCATTCTAAGTGAATGCCATTAGACAGCTTTGCGGTTTCAGGGGCAGGACTTGGGTAGAGGTGTTGCTGCATTGTCTCTACAAAGATAACGCAGCAACATCCACATGATTAGTTCTAACTGGAGAGACGCATTTATAGCCTCATATATAGCCTCTACACTCACTAGACGCAAACTCATTCTTGCATGTAAGTGTCTTGAATCATAAAAAAATATACAATTTATTCTAAAGAGGTCTACTCTTCGTGCGTAGCCCGTCTTCTCCAGTGAACAAAGAAAGCCGGCTCCGTGACGAAGCAGGATTTTATGCCCTCGATTTTACACAGGCAAGATAGTAAAATTGCAGGGCGTGCCAAGCCACAACCGTACCGGCTTGTAAAAATGCCTTCTCTTGCTCTCTCTCCCTCTATCAGTTTTTATATCTATCACTCTCATCAATATCTAATGTCTGTCTGCCTTGCCCTCACGGCACTCCATCACTAAAACTTGTATTTAAACCCAATAACATTGAGCAGTACGTCCAGTCTAATCTAATGAGTCCATGGAGCTTCAGAGAGCTTCTGTTGTTCTCCAGATCCCAGTGCTGAGTCAGTGGGGGGGGCACTTCTGTGTGAAGCTCAACCTCACCAGCCCAGCAGGGGTGGGCTGGTTCCTGGACAGAGTGGGCGCCCTTCAAGACCTCGTGGCCATGGAGTATGTGCTGCTGGAGGGAGCCGAGGCTGGCCCGCCCGAGGGCCCGGGACCCCTGCGGCCCCTGGGGGGTGAGCGGTACATCGGTCTGTTGGCAGACGTCGCGGCCCGGATGGGAGAGTCAGCCATCATGACTGCTGGGACCCGGTGAGGCATAGGGGCCAATCTTAAAGACCAATGCGCTTCCGTTATTATTATTCTGGTGGTTATTATTCTATGACGGTTTTCATTGTCAAAACAATATGATCTCATTATCCTTTTTGCTGCATCATTAGAAAGGTTTTCATCATTTTCGTTTATCATTTATCATCAACCTCTCTTGAAAACTATGAATTTTTGATTATTTTTATTGATTTCTTTAATGTCAATCCATTGATCGTCAAAACATGAACATGTGAAACGGAGGAGAGGGTGATGTCCAGGCCTTATCCCATGCTTCCCTGGCAGGTCGAGCCACAAGCCTGTGTTTGTGAGGATGCCCGCCCTGCAGTCGGAGTGGGGTCTCCTGGGTCTGAGGGCCCTGATCCCCTCACTGCTGCACCACACACTCCTCGGATACAACTTCCTGCTCCCGGACGCAGTAGGTAATACTGAGTCACCTCGTTCAACTCCTTATCCAAGTCATTATCACTAGCATTACTACTAACTACATGACTTCACATATACAAGAATGGCCAGATATTTGTTGGGTTTTTCCTCCCCCTCCCAGGTGGCTCTCTGTCGGGAGACATGGTGACGGATGAAGAGTTGTTCATCAGGTGGCTGGAGGTGGCTGCCTTCCTCCCAGTCCTCAGCTTCCACACCCCGCCCTGGGTCTACGGAGAGGAGCAGGTAGGCTCCTGTCTGGGGACTGCCGGTTGGACCCCAGCTATGAGGCAGAGTGGTGATGAAGTGGCCATGTGCAAGGCACTTAAAATGCAATGGGTTTACTGTCTTTGCTAATATTATATTAAAAGTCTATATAGTAGTAGCCAAGTATATGACACGTGGCTGTAGTGAGGAGGACGTTGCTGCATAGAAAATGAATGAATAGAAAAATAGACAATGTGCATAAAGAGGGCAAGATCTCTGAAGCCTTCAAACCAATACAATAAGTAGCCTAGACAACACTGCTCCCTTAAGCTAGAACAACATTGGTTCTGCCGTCACCCACACATGGTCTGGGTAAAATTCAGTCCCTCTACTGAACACATTTTTTATACATTTGATATACCTTAACACCACAATTCTACATGTTTATATAGTGGTGGGATGAGGGATGATGTTTGTGTTTGGGTTTGTGGAGGACTGGTTGTGTTCTCTAGAGCTGCGTTCTCACGCTGGCCAGCGAGATGTTTCCTCCATGGCAACAGGCCAGAAGGTGTGTTTGTGGAGAGGAGCAGAAGGCAGCACTGTTCCTAGAACTATCAAGGCCTCCTCTTCCACCCTCCTTCTCCTCCTCCTCTCTAGCCATCCTTTCTCATCCTCCCCCCCCCCTCTTTCTCCTACTACTACTACTACTAGTAATTAGTAGTAGTAGTAGTCTCCTACTACTACTAATTTACTCTACTCTAGTCCAGTCCAGTCTACTCCTGCTCTGGTCCAGTGAAGTCTAGTCTAGTCAGGCAGGTCTGGTCTAGTCCAGTCTAGTACAGGCCAGGTCGGACTAGTGTACAAACTAGATTCCAGTGGTTCTCAGATACAAATATGTTTCCCACTGTGGAGAAAAGAGTCTGATTGACCCTTTGTCTCCTGACTTTCACCACACTCCCACCCCTACGCACACACTCACTAACACACACATACACACATACACAAACTCACACTCCCACCCCTACACACACATACACCCTCACACACAAGCGCACACGCGCATGCACACACACACACACACACACACACACACACACACACACACACACACACACACACACACACACACACACACACACACACACACACACACACACACACACACTGCTAAGTCCCCTCCTGACCTCACCTGTGCAGGGGGTCCATCTGGTGTGGGTTAGGGTCTGTCTCAGGGAGTTATGACTGCGTCAGCCTGCACCAATCAGAATTAATCTGAAAAATACTTTATTAT
>OMLJ01033427.1:4739-14739 GCA_900302595.1 Gadiculus argenteus | reverse complement strand
TAAGATGCGCCCGGAGAGTACGGAGAGGGTCTCCGTGCGACGGAGAGGGCTCTCCGTGTCCGCGTACAGCACTTTACGGAGGAGTATAAACCAGGCTTAAGCCGATACAGATTCAGCTGGAAGTCTAACCATGTGACTCTCCTGTATCTCTCTCTCTCTGGTGGAACTGTCTCTCTAGCTTCAGAGAAGATGCTGAAGACCTGGAATGAAAACGAGAAGAAGGCAGCTGCGTTTGCACAGGTGGGATGTTCTCCATGGCAACCACAATATATCCATCGTATGGAGGACGGTCAGTGTTACCGGGGGTCTGTATCTCAACTTTTTCCTTCTGTAGGTCGCTGAAGTCGGTTATCTGGATGAAGAGATTGTCTCTCTACACTGTGAGATTGTGGAGTTGAGGAGAAGTCCATTCGCTCGGAGTCAAGGAGACGTTATGGGACAGCTGTTAGTATTTCAGTATTCTGTAGAGACTGTAATATTCTCAAATGTGTAATCACGTGCGTTGACGTATCACTATTTGTTTCCTCTTGCAGGGAGGAGAAAGCTATCGAACTGTACAAGCAACTGAAAGCCAAATGCAAAAGTTAGTGTGAAATATGTATGGTATAACCTTTTAAAGGTGTGTTATGCTGTGGACTGTGCGTGTCCATCTGTGTATGACAAAGTGGATTTAATTAAGTGTTGAGTCATGTATATTCTGTGCAGGTCCTGACCCTCCACACGGTTACAGCGATAGCTCCGAGATGGTGAAAGCTATTCTTCAGACAGTACAGAACCAGGACAGGGTGTTGAAGGACTTATACACTCACCTGAGGTACTTCTTCAAGCTGAGTGCAGAACAGCAACATTTTGTCAGTTGAAGTATTGTATCCTCAACTGCAAGATTTATTTAAGTTATGAAATAGATTAATAAACATTATGATCACTTAAGTGGACATCTGATATGTAATTTTTCTGTTTGTTGTTATGTCAGTAGTAACTTCAGCCAGCTCTAAATGGGCTCTGATTTGACTTGAAAAAACTACTACCACTAAGCTTACAAGGCATCCTAATTGAGAAATGTAATGATTAGTGCTGTCAAACGATTAAAATATTGAATCGTGATTAATCGCATTAATGTCATAGTTAACTTGTGATTAATTGCAATTAATCGCACAATTGTATCTATTCTAAATGTCCCTTGATTTATTTTTGTCCCAATATTTTTTTCTAATTGGATGGAGCGGGATGGATCGGTTTGCTTTTTGCAAATGTTTTTTATTTAAAACAACATTGGCATATACTGTAGTGTTCAATTTCACACTAACATTCTCACTTGGAGCAGCCTTTCAGGGTAAAAAAAAAATATATATATATTTTTGCAAAATAAAAATAACGTTAATCTTGCAATAAAAGACTGTACGCCGTTAAAATGCGTTTGCATTAATGCTGTTAATAACGAATTTAACTGACAGCACTAGTAATGATATTTAACCATTGTGTAATCTCCTTGATGGCATTAAGGCCCAACAACAGAAAACATATACATGCTCCTTTGCACAATTTCCAGAAAACATGTCTGATTTAGTTTTTGTGTCTTGTCTTCAACAGCACCATACTGGTGTGTAAACAACGCATCGTTGATCTGTTCCCTAAGCTGGAGGGGGCGGTAGAGAGCATCAAGGCAGCAGAGACGACAGTGATGCAGATGCAAATGAAGCGACAGAAAGAGTTCTGGTATCTGTTGAAGATTGCCAGAGTGAGTACACTGACCCCCAATAAAATTAACTTCACATATATGAAGTCCAAAGGACATTGCTAGGGAACCTGTAAAATCAACATCATCAGTATAACTGCTCCATAAGTGTTTATTTCTGCTCTTCAGAACTTTGCTCTATTATTTAACGTATACTTTGATTGTTGGCTTTAGCAAAAAAACGTTCTGCTATATGACTAGATAGTAACTCCTAATGTTGTTAGGCCCAGACAGAACCTCAGTCACTACCAACGGTTCACAAGACAACTGCAAGGTAAGCCCAACAACATTACTGGAAAAACGTTTCTCTTGGTGTCTGTGAATATCTATCTGGAATGTTCTGTGAGCGGAGCCTGGCGGTGTGTTTATCTTATGGCTTCTGGTCTTTCAGTGAGACGGTTCATCAATTATTGGAAGAGAATCAGCATTACCTCAGTCAACTGACTTCTCTGCTTCAGGACACGACTCAAGAGACGGGAAACAGTGTCATGGTACTGTCCTAAATGTAATCAGTATTCATGTAATGAAACAGATACAGTATCCGTTTAATGTGACACACACAGTACTCATATAAAGAAAAGTGTCGTAAGTGTCAGCACCCACTAGGCTAACCTATGGCGGCTTTTATTTTGAAACGTTACTTAATATGGTGCAGGAGCACTCTTCGGTTGATTAACATGAACCCTAAAGCCCCTTTTCACCTTTCATTTTCTAGGATGAGGACTGGAGTTGGATACAGCATGATTCAGGAAAATCTCAATCTCTGATCTCATAAAGTTGTATATAACGAATGAAGTCTGCCTGATGGTGATCATCTTAATATATGAAGAACCATATACTGGCTCAATCCTTTCTGATGCACACTCAAAATATCATATATGCATTTATTTAGTAGCATAAGCTAGGACACTACTTTTTAAACTGCATGTATGGATTTATATTTTAAAAGCTATATGTGAATGTAATGCCATGTATCTGCTGTATTTATTTGTTGGAGTGAAGAACAAGAATTTGACTGACAAAACTTGCATGACATGTATGTGCCAAATGTATCCTTAGATACAGATTTGTTTGTCAAAATGTGACATTAATAAAGAATCCTTGTTGGTTTGTAATCGTCTGTCAGTTTGAGGATTGTTCTAGGTGAGTGACCTTTAATACAATGAAACAGATTTGAAAGGAACCTTGATTACAGCCATATAGGCTCGATCAAACTGATTAAACAGTCGGCAGGAACTTTCAGATATATTACTTTCACAATTTAAATGACTTTCCCTTTCAAATGACTACCAACACTGGCAGAGAGGGGGACCACACCGGACCAGAGCAGCCAGTAGGCGGCGGTAGAGAGATGGGTTCGGGCTGTCGTGAACTGAATGATACAGAGAGAAGAGGTGACTGTCCAGTGGAGTGGTAATTAACATTTAATTTTTGCACGCAGCCTTTTCATAAATAGACACGTTTATACAACGCTTATTTAACATCGGGTTTAGTGTCATCGACCAACAAGAGGACATAAATGCAACAAGAAGCGTTCACTACCGAGCCTGCTCCTTGGAGCTAGTTGTAGCTCGCCATGCTATCGTTCCAGTACTACTGCATTTCTAATAATAGCAGCGTGGGGCGCGGACGCCACGGTCAGTGGCGTTAGTTGACAGTATTGTGGTTGCGTTTCTCTTTTTGGTCGTCCATTAAATGCGTGTTTCAAGTAGATAGGGTGGTGTGTTAGTGTTAGCCGCAGTGAATGACCACTGGGCAGCAGCCACTGAGCTAACGCTACAGGCTAACCTACTAGCAGCCTGTGTCTTTTGATAGTATATAGTGATCACATTGTCGTTGTACGACTCTCGAATAAATGGGTACATCGACTTTGGGTACATCGATGCACATTTAGTCCCAGGTTCGAGCACTGATGTAGGTCATGGTAGTAACCCTAACCAGATTGATAACAATGCTGCACCTACACCTATCACTATACACTCTACCAGGGTTGCCAGATTGGGCAATAGTCCCCGCCCAATCTGGCAACCCTAGCTGCAGCAAGTTATTTAGAAAAAAAAATCCTGTAAATATTCTTTCTCAGGCGTTTTATTTGTATTTTTTTTTTTTATGGTTGCCAGATTGGGCTGGAAATATGGCCCAATCTGGCAACCTTAGCTGCAGCAAGTTATTTTATTTGCTCGTTTTAGTTTTCTGGGTTGAGCGAGTTATTTAGAAAAAAATCCTGTAAATATTCTTTCTGAAGCGTTTTATTTATATTTTTGCGCTGCTGCTGCTACTGCAGCTAGGGTTGGCAGATTGGGTGGGAAATATGGCCCAATCTGGCAACCCTGCACTCTACCCATTCTGCTGTAACATATGAGGCCAGTCCCATATGACCAGCCACGTTGTAAACTTCTCTCTTTCCATGCTTGGTTATAGCATGTTATTTGAACTTGGTCTCTCCACAGGTAAGTGCAGCAGAGGATGACTATGGCACACGTAGGGGCAGTAGTGGCTACAGTAGCAGGACTCATGGCCATCCTGCTACACTCATCCATTCATAAGATTGAAGAAGGACATCTTGCGGTTTATTACAGGTATTAAAGTGTGAGATATGTGTTTTATCTCAGCAGTGTTTGTTCATTTCTATGTAACTTGTGTTCTTGTTCGGGGTCTAGATCTCTTAATATACTTGTGTAATTCTCATGTATTTTTACTTTGTTAGATCAAGTCTGCGGTTTGGTTAAAAACCGGATAGCTCACTTCAGTGGCATGGGAACAATTATAAATGTCTAGTCAGCTCAGATTTCACTGTTCATGACAGTTACAACTATCAGACTTCAATTCGACCTAAATTGCATGCAGGCCGGTGTACAAGCGAACAATGCTCACGATATCGTATTTCCTTTTATTACGACTACTACCAACTAAGTGTGTCTCTGTGTTTGTGAAAGGGGAGGAGCATTGCTGACTGCACCCAATGGCCCTGGGTATCACATCATGCTACCCTTCATCACCACCTTCAGATCTGTGCAGGTACCCTCACATTCTCACTCTGCAAAACATGCACTTGGCTTGAGCCACCAAGCATAGCAGGCCGTGTTCTACAACACAATGACATTGTCGCATCCTTTGGTTTCAGACTACGCTTCAAACTGATGAAATCAAGAATGTGCCATGTGGAACTAGGTAAGGTTCTGAGCAGCCTGCCGCGTGTTGCTAGTGAAAACTGAACTTGGAGCAGAGTCTACAATGTTGTTGGTATCCTCCTTTTTCCACAGTGGGGGTGTGATGATCTACTTTGACAGGATAGAGGTAGTCAACATGCTGATCCCCTCGGCAGGTATAGAGCATGTTTACACAAATAGCAACTGAAATAACTTCTCAACCTTTACTTTAACCTTTACCTTTAGGTCCACACCAGGTGCGTTTTGGATTAGCCATTAATCACATGCTGCACTGAACCAACTGGTAGACTGATCTATTTGTCATAGCTCTTGGTGGTAATGTGTGATGTCTCTTCAGGCTAGATTGTGAAATGGCTTGTAATGTCTGATCAACATCCCACCGTCATTTAGGATTTCACGAACATTTCAAAAAGTCCTTTGTGAACGTATTATATTCTGATTTCTGTGTTGATAAGCAAGCAAATAATCTTTATGATTGGCTCACTTGCGAATGTGTTGTTCTCTTCCTCCCATTTCTGTAGTGGTGGAAGTAGTGAAGAACTACACTGCTGATTATGACAAAACCCTCATCTTTAACAAAATCCACCATGAACTCAACCAGTTTTGCAGTGTACACACTCTACAGGAGGTTTACATTGAGTTGTTCGGTGAGTGGACATTGGCGCAACAAAACATACACATGCCCAAATGAAGCATACTGCTCTATGTTAATACTTTCACTCTATAATGGTTTATATGTGTGTCTTTGTTTTTTTATGCTTACAGATATCATTGATGAAAATATGAAGATTGCCTTGCAGAAGGATCTTAATGCCATGGCGCCTGGACTCTCAATTCAGGTAAAAATAACCATAGCTTATATGTAAACCAAACCAACAAACTGTAACTAGTGTAAATTCAATCTTTAAACTCTTACCAATGATTCTCATCCCACCACCACCGTTGTCTTAACCATTAGGCCGTTCGAGTGACCAAACCCAAGATCCCAGAGTCAATCCGGAGAAACTTTGAACTCATGTAAGAGGGTCCGCTTTCTCGTATGTCCTCAGTGCCCAGCTTGTGTTGGAGCAGACGGCGGCTAAAGCCTAGACTCTGTGACTCTTGTCCACAGGGAGGCAGAAAAGACCCGCCTGCTTATAACGGCTCAGACTCAGAAGGTGGTGGAGAAGGAGGCAGAGACGGAAAGGAAGAAAGCCATCATTGGTAGCTACAACATTTGTATTGCATTACAATTCCACCTGATGTGTGTATACTCTGCCCTCAACACTGTTGTCTGAACGGTCATTCTTGTGTTAACGTGATGTCCCTCAACCGGCGTGTCTAGTGCTACAAATGTGGATTTATTTAGCACAACATTTCGGACATTATTGTCTTTGATGAAGGACAACATGTCCGAGACACGTCCGGATCAAAGTTGCACTTTGATGAAGGACAACATGTCCGAAATGTCGTGCTAAATAAATCCACATTTGGGAGCTTTTGTGCAGACCTTTATCATTTCTTCTGTTACACTTTTTGGTCCAGCACCTGTACTCTTGTGATGTGTGCGCATTCCTTCCTCTCCTAGTGCTACAAATCACCATGCATGAGCCTTTCTGTTTCTGTGACTGTCCCCACAGAGGCTCAGAAGCAGGCCCAGGTCGCAGAGATCCATTTCCAACAGAAAGTGATGGAGAAGGAAACTGAGAAGAAGATCTCTCAAATCGAGGGTAATGACCAACCGGCGCTCGGCGTCCACATTTAACTATTTACGATTTACGATCAGACACTCTGATCAAAACCCACTTGGAGTGAACTCTGATACTGCTCATTCATGATCCAGTAGGGGGTAGGCCTCTCGCTCCAGGATGTGAAGAGGTTAGGCTGCGTACTTTGTGGACGCAACTCGGACGCTTTCTGACTGGGAGCCCAACACACCCTTGTTTCTCAGAGTGGGAGTGGCAGGGCGATGAGATGGACAACAAACGCATTAACTACTGATCCAATTTAAATGACTGGATGAGGGATCATCAATGAAATGAAAATAATCCTGGTATATTGCCTAATACCTTATTATTACTAGGTAGAACTGCTGATATATTTTGCACTCATATGTATTTATTTATTTATATTTATA
Organism: Gadiculus argenteus; assembly: GCA_900302595.1. Taxonomy (NCBI): domain Eukaryota; kingdom Metazoa; phylum Chordata; class Actinopteri; order Gadiformes; family Gadidae; genus Gadiculus; species Gadiculus argenteus. Next base: position 7,718 of record OMLJ01033427.1, on the reverse strand, counting down.
TGGGATAATGCACAGCGATCCTGTCATTATTCCATAATAAGCCCAGACAAGTTTTAATTGACTACATTATCCTGATTTTTACAATGCAATTCACTTTAATTGTCATTCTTATGCTGGTACACAAAAACGAAATACTGTTTCACAAGTCAAAAACACTTTAAAAGAGAGAACGGTGCAATCAATAACATTCAAATTGTCAGTTAAAATTAAGACCCTATATAAATAATATTCCATAAATAGTTAATAAATAAGTGCTGTTAGTTTTAAATTTTAAGTGCCAGTGCAAGTTGCACAGTGGAGAGGACAGACAGTAGATAATTATTGTGATTATTGTTGTAGTCTGTAGTAGTCTGACAGCAGATGGGGAAAAAGCTGTTATGTAATCTGGAAGTCCTTGTCCGAATGCGCCTGTATCTCCTTCCTGACTGCAGCAGAGAAAAATGTCTGAGAGGGATGAGAGGAGTCCTGGATGATGCATGGATGATGCATACACAAATACTTACTAAAGAAATAGAGTAGGTGGGAGCGCCTGTGCCACCATGTAAAAATCCTGGGATGAACCCAGTGAACACATCACTTTTACCGACAACTGTGGGAATGGATGTGTGTAGGGGTGGGCGGCATCTCCTCTTTTCACAAAGTGGGGGTTGGTGGGCTGCTGACTAAACCAGTGGGAACCGCTGCCCTCACCAACAGACTGTCCTCTGCCTATGGCATGAGTATGGGACCACGGACCTCGGGGGGTCTTTATGGTGGCTCTGGGTTAAATTCATTTGTATAGCCCTTAATCACCATTACAGTCTCAAAGGGCTTAACAGGCCGAATATTTATGACACCACCCTGACCCAAGCCCACAAAAAGAGCAAGAAAAAACTCCCTTAATCAGTAAAGAAGAAACTTTGGGAAGAAACGCAGAATGGGGGATCCCTCTTTCTAGGGATGGTCAGGAGTGTAATGGGTGCCACAAATGACATACATGATACATGCAGAATATTACAATTGATGGAGTGCTGGCCGGTTAACCGTGAGGAGAGTCCAGGCATCCAGTCGCAGTTACCGCAACACGCTAAAACAGACAAAAAAGTGACAGACAAAAAATGAGTGGGGAAAACATGGTGGAAATGTATAATACTACACAATTAGTGACTGTTTCAACAAAGCACGAACAAGCACGCAGCGGTCGCACACACACAGCGTCTGTGTCGTTTATGCACCCCTATCTCTCAAACGCAAGGCTGCAAAGGTGCGTTTTAAGCTTTGCTTTGAATAGCTCCACAGAGTCAGCTTCCCTGATCACAGGTGGCAGACTATTCCAAAGGAAGGGTGCCCGGTAGGCGAACGCTCCCTGTCCAGCCGACTTCTTTTTGACCTTCGGTAGCGAAAGTCCAGTTCCCGAAGATCGGAGGGTCCGTGAAGGATTGTAGGGAATGAACATTAACATCCGATCTGGAAGTTATTGGTAGCCATTGCGCTGAAGAAGAATGCTGTGGTCGATCATGTCAAACGCAGCACTGAGGTCGAGCAACACAAGCATCGAGCTCGTATTTGCATCCAAAGCTAGAAGGATATCATTTACCACTCTTGTCACAGCAGTTTCAGTTGAGTGGAAAATTCTGAACCCGGTCTGGAAAGATTCAAAGAGATCGTTCCTCGTCAGATAGTCAACGATTTGCTTTGCTACAATCCTTTCCTGCACCTTGGACAGGAAGGGGAGGTTCGATATAGGCCGATAGTTACTGACTAGTTCAGGATCTAGGCCAGGCTTTTTGAGTAGTGGTTTTATCACCGCAGTCTTGAAACTAGAGGGAACAATTCCTGTAGAAAGTGAGATTCACAAGCGAGAGGATTGCAGGCTCCACAGTTGGAAGAAGTTCCTTAAGAACTTTGAAAGGGAGGGGATCCAACATACAAGTTGTTGACTTCGAGGCCTCTATTACCTTTTCAAGTTCATCCAGAGGGATTGTCTTGAACTCCAGGAAAGTTATCTCTGAATTCCCCATTCTACGGGGCAAGACCCCGAGACCCTCAGCAGACGGTTATGCCATGCAAGACTGAAGACCACGACTTCACAAGTTTAGTTGAGCGCCATTTGTGTTCAAGCATCCTCGCTTCAGGGTGCGAGTTTCCACATTGAACCAGGGAGCTGTTCATTGATCACTTTTTAATTACAAGTGGAGCAACAGAATCGATGTTGATGACATTGTTGAGTTCATCAGTAAGGCAATCCACAGAACCCCTATAGTTACAGAGGGGAGCTATGGCTTATCTGCCGTAGCTGTAGTGGTTGCAGGGGTGAAAGCAGCTGAAAGTCGTCGCAGGGGCAGGATACCACCACCTGGAAAGTGAGCAGAAAAAGGTCTGCTAAAGCAGAGGTGTAGGAAGAGACAGCCAGGTCTGTGATGTCTATACCAAGGCGAGATCCAGTGTGTTTCCACCAATAGCTGCGTACCCATCAGGACTTTTTCAGTCCCAGGCTTTTTTTTTGGCTATGCCCACGCATTAGCTCCCCTTGTCGTCGCGTTCGCACCACAGGGAAGTCCGAGAGGTTTACCAACAGAGCGTTGACGAGCTACAAGCGGCTCAGAAAAGTACCACCTCTGCTGGAGGACTTTCTGAGCCGCTGTAAGAGTCCCTGAGGGGCGGATCTTCTCTCCAAACCACACCCACAAAACCTCATAGCGGGAAAAGTACGCCTGGTCGGTACGCGGCTAATGTGGGTCGGGTCCTGGACGAGCTGTTTGAAACCAAGCGTATCTGTAACAGACAGGAACGCCTTTGCGAGGCCATCAGATGGGTTAGTCACGGGCGGCGTCTCCCAACACTGCTCTTTTGTTCCAGACGCTGCCTTCATGGCCAGGGAGAAGGCCAGGGCTGATGCGGAATACTACACTGCCGCCAAGTTCGCCGAAGCCAACACGGTAAACGATTGCGTCAACTCGAATACCACGCATAAGCAACCTTTCAACATTGTGTTTAGAA
>OMLJ01033409.1:0-11264 GCA_900302595.1 Gadiculus argenteus | reverse complement strand
TATTACACTGCTCTTCTCAACGCTGTGGAACGCTCGGTTCACTTGCATTGGCCTTCCTGACATCCAGTGGTGAATTATTTTCCAATAATGACTGTTGCTATGCAGATAATGACTGCTGTCAAGGAAAGTCACGTGTTTCGTATCAACCCCCGTGTAACTCATCCACCCCAGCGTCCTCGGTTGCTAAGCGACATCTACGTCTTTGGTGGACTATTTCTATGCTAACACTACGAATGCTGGTAACATATAAATTGTAAAAAGACACACCGTCAGGGCGAAGCAAGACACCGCTTCTCATCGGTGTCCTGTTCGCCCTGTCTGGAATTATTTCCCGATAATGACCGGCGTTCTATGCATTATCTCTTACATAATTGTTTGTTTGAGCCCTATATATATACACAATAATATACACAACACATAAATTGAAATATTTGGTCATGGATCATTTCAAAATGAATTCATATATATATAAATATTTGAATTTATGTGTATTTATATATATATAGGGTTCAAACAAACTATTATTTTCAAGGTTGTTAATTCTAATGATTATCTCTACGATAAATAGATGAATCAGTTAGTCTAGCAAAAGTCATGAATTAGTAAAGATAACGTTAGCAGAGTACAGAGTGTCATCATACATTTTCCAATTTGAAAACCAAAAGTATTCATTTAGTAATGATCTGTGGCCAAATATTAGAATTTCTGAAGCATCAGGCAACAAATGTTTGTTAATCGCACTTGATAAAAACCTGAAGATTATCAGACTCTACAAATGTAAATCAATATCTTTTACATACTTACAATTTACAATATCTTTTATATATGTATATATATGTATATATATATATGACATGTATGTATGTGTTTCTAAATTTTCAGTATTTTTTTGACTTGTGTTACACTTGCCAAATGAAGCATCCACCAGTTGTAGCTCACACGACACCAGCCTCACACATGGTACCGCCCCTATTCATCCTCACCCCTCGGACTCGACACTCTGTGTGTGTCGTTCCCGGGAGCTGGCACCGCTGCAAGCTTTCCCACCCAACGCAAACAAAGCGTGATTTAAAGAAGAGGGAGGGCAGCTTATGGGTGATGTATGTGTATTTTGTTTCAAAGCCTAGAAGTATGATGAATTGCAGGCCAGAGCCACCCCAACAGTACCCTTGTGTGCCATGGCGGAAAGCAAGGACGACAGTGTGCCTGGGAAATGAAAAAAGCCGGGCTCCTTAATCAGGGGAAGTTAAAAGTGCTCTTGACAATATCTCTGTGGTGTTGGCACGTGATAAGCCCTGTCTTGGAGGGATCGGAAATGGGGCACAGGTGAGACATTATTCTGTAGGAAGAATATGAATTTATTGACTAGGCTCCAAATGACAAACATAAAACAAACAAAGTAGGCCACTTTGAGTGATGGGCACAGGGGGATTCAGGCCCTCAAAGTGTATGGAAAAGGTTTCTGTTTATTGAACGTATTCCTGACGCATGAAGTTCACATGTAAGCCGATTACACTTGTGCTATTTGAATTGGTCTCTCTCTCTCTGTTTGCGTTTCTGGGTGGTTCTCTGTCTGCAAGTGTGTGTGTGTGTCTGTCTGTGTATGTGCATATTTGCATGTCTTGGGTGTGTTTGTATTCCACAATAGTCTGGTCATTTGTTGTCGAAGCTATTAGTTTCCTCAAGCCGTCTGCTGCAGTCGGGCAATTCATTTGCTGGTACTCTGGTCCTCTCATTAGACTGTATGCCTGGTCTGCATGCAGAGGAGAAATATTGACATTGTCAACACCCTGCTCATCGCTGCTGAACATGCACCACACACTTTTTACATATCAGGTGTCAAATGCAGGGTTGGAATCGTGGGCTCATTCAAACCCTGGCGATGTAGCAATTGCAGCTTGGAATTGAACAGATTGGGCCCCACTTTGCAGGGAGAGGAGAGAGTGAATGGCCATGGAGCTGCTGCTGACCCAGCCATTTTGATGCGTATGTTGCACAGAATTATTGACTAGCTCTTTAGTCTGTGGCTCCCCGAGGAGCAGGTAATTGTCTCTCTGTGTTTCTGTTTAAACTAACTCCATTTTGGCAGTGCACCGCCTCAAATCAACCATGGAAACCCCAATGATGGGGAGAACATTCGGTATCCATAGCGATCCATACCCAACAGAAAATGTCAACAGAGCTACACAGACCGATAATGGCTATTATCAGACTCGTGTTGATTTCTTTGTAACAAAACAAATCAAAGTAAGAAAACACATATATTGGCTTCAGTGTTTGTTGTGATGTTTAAATCATCATGTTTACCCCACTACTAGATTTTTGTTTCTAAGTCTGGAAGGTTGTTTTTTATTAATTGCACCATTTCCACGTCTTCTCCTAAACCTATCGTATGGAGGTACCTGATGCATTCTAATTAGTAACAAATCACAGCCCCCATCCCCGCCTCACCGTATGCACACACGGTTTTAAGTTGATATTAAAACCTGATTTGAAAGAAGACATTTTCAATTTGTAGATGCAAAAAAATTCACTGCTTATCTTTTGATGACATGCATCTAATTTGGAATTAGCATATCCCAGTGAAGTGTACAGTAATTTTTCTTTGATGATTGGTTCGTCTGTAATAGATGGGGGATTGCCTGGTCTCCCTTCTGCCCTCTCGCTCTCTCTGTGCTCTCCCCTCTGCTGGAGAATCACACAGCATCTTTGAAGTATGCTTTGACCAGCAGAGCATTGAGAAAGCACTAATATTACCCTGACCTGAAATGAAAGGGATTATGCATCCAAACCCTGCTGCAAAAAGGGCTATCTCGACGTACAGGAGACATTTTGTTTTACTTTCTTAGTGTTCGGTGTTGGGCGTAATCCTAAAATGTATTCCGAGCACGCAAACATTTTATGATTTTTTTTCTCTGGGAGAGGTGAGACACAGTGGCGGAGCATCTGTGTACAGTGGGTCTGTGAAAACCCAGCGTCGGCCCACGTCCATCCCTCACCTTATGTTCTCCAAAACATCTCTTCTGTGCTATATGGCAAAGATACACGAGAGAGAGAGAGAGAGAGAGAGAGAGAGAGAGAGAGAGAGAGAGAGAATAACAATAGCTAGTGTAAGCGAGGGAGGGAAAAGACCATTCTAATTTCACAGCCAAGAGCCACATAGATTGCTTTTGTTTTATTGCGGCTAAAGGTGGCACGAGAACTTTGCAATTATTTGCACAATTAGTTGTAATTATGGTATAAGCATTTATCTCGCGCGCCCAAGAAGTTCCAGTGTGTATTCTTCAAGGGAGAATCCCAGGAATTAATATAGACTGTTTTCTGCAGAAAGTGCTGCTTGTTTGCTTGACGGCAATTAGCCGCTAATACCGGTGAGATCTCCTGCCTGCTCACCCCCGTGCTGTGTTCAGTTCCACAATGATCAGACAACTAATGACGGGTGGAGAGCACTGGCAGGACCACCGTCTCTGCACAGCACCGTCACACACCACACCGTACTGCAGTTATTGTTGTTTGGCTATGTTTTTATTGTGGGTTTTGTTTTTGGGGGCCATTGTGAAACATAAACGATGATGTGAGGTTACATTTGTTTTGCATGCATTATCTCTGGTGGTGGAACTAATGGCACACAGACGCACCGGCCTACAGCAGGTAGCCTCCTCCCTGCTCCTCCCCTCAGCTCCTTTGCATATGTCACCGCATTACAACAAACATTTGAACGGTGCCTTCTGAAAGGTTTTACAGATAATTACCCAAATGGACGGATTATAACGAAGCCATACATTACGGTGCAAAATGTTCATCATATGAATTAAATATGCTTTATAATATCTATATATAATACATCGTATCTTGCTGTGATGTAATGTGCATCACTAATGTCTAGTTTTATAGGGCTTTGAAACTGTGAACATGTAGGATGTGTAGTGGTTTTATTGGATAGAAGGTGCATCTTCAAGCAGTAGGTAGACAAATTACTTCTGGCTTCTGAACACATTAAGGCTATTTTAATCCCCTAATTGACAGCAAGTGAAAGGAGGCAATTGGACAGTTACAATAGTGATTACCATCCAACAACAATTGCATTTAAAATAAAGGTCTGTGAACACATGCTCTTTCTTGATCTGCGCTATTAAATGTCCATTGGAATGTAATCATCTATTTTCAATTGCCATGTACTTACAGAAACCCACAATTCATTCATTTATGTTTTTATCCAAACAACATTAAGCCACTACATAATCAAAGTACATGTAATGCGTTGGGTTAACATGGTCGACAATGATAGCCTAATCATTACCTTAACATAACTTAGAAAACTCACGTTTAAGTCATCTTTTGTTCTATAGTAATTTCGATGTACTTTGTATACATCACTGATTCTCACAGTTATTTAAAGCAGTGTAACCAACCTTCATTTCTTCATTTATTTAAAGTTGATTTATTTCCGGTCTTGTTGTTCTGTTCTGCTGTTACTATTGTTGTTCTTGTGTGAGCCTGCGGGTGTAGTATAGGCTGACGTGCCATATTTTGCTTTAAACCATAAAATAAAAAAGACAAATGCGTTTTTGTCTAAAGACTACCTTGCTCACAAAGCTGAGTTTGTATTTAATGTTGCTAAACTGTAATGAAAGCATTAAAACATAAAACATGAGTAATGTGAGGGAGAGGCTTTGGTGCCCAGCTTAGTGTACCCTCATTTTCTTGAGAGGTTTTGAAATGAGCAAACACTTAATTTACGGTGTCTGTCCTGTAAAAGCATGCTAGAGAGATAGTGGCCCTCTCCCCACAGCTGTGGTCTAGACGTGTCCTGGTACACTGTTAAGGTTGCTTGGTTTGTTTATTCCTGTCAATCACTAATCACTTAAGTGTTATGATGATCCATTAATATTTGAATGCTACTTATTGTGAATGACATCTACAACTCAAGAGTACTTGTTCATGTTCTTACTTCACTCCTTGCTTTATTCATTTTTTTCAGAGACATCCATACAGGCGCCATAATGGTTTATATTGAACTTGACCTCTGACCCATGACCTCCTGCATAAGCTTGGTAATCATTTCACTTTTTATTTAATGCATTATGATTGGTTTACATTTTTTTGCCATAACCCCTTCCATGAGCTAACAGCCTTTATTCAGACCTGTGCTTCTATTTCTTTACCCCGCTCACTTTTCCTCATTGTTTGCTTGCTTTTATTATTCTGTTGAAAGTTGGCAGTGCCTCTTGCACAGCATTTATTCATGTATGTTATAATATTTCTTGTTTTTGTTCGGTTACTTTTGCCATCCCATTATCTTCCCACAGAGTTTGTTTCCCCCCTCACGGTTAACCGATTCATCATATTTAAACAATATTTAAAAATTCCCAATTACTCTGTGAACCTACGTGAGGATAAACTCTCCCTCTTGATCTTCTTCTCCTTTCTATTTTTCATCCGCTTCAAAGTCACCTGAGTGTTTGGGTATTCTCTGCATGGGACAGCCCGGAACGGAGACAGAATACAGTGCAACAAAGACCGAGGGGGAGGGGGGCTGTAAACACACAATACTCTCTCCTCCTGAGCCGCACATCCCCGCACGCTCCACAGACTCCCCTACAAAGGTGGATTCCAACACCGCCAAAAGCCCAATCAGTGTTACTCATGGTGGCCGACACCGTGCCGGATCCCATGCTCTCTCCAGCGGAGGACGGGCGGTGAGCCTGGCTGGAGATGATTCCAGCGGGGCTTACGGGGAATGGCAGTCCAGGGTTAAACTCTGCGCGAGCTGGCAACGGCGAGGGGGAGACGAGTCACAAGGTTGCCACCCAGAGCAGTAGACTTGCTTGTCTCAGCAGAGTCAACATCACCCCTCATCTGCACACAGTAATGACTAACAGAGCAGGACGTGCACAGAAACACTCAGTGCTGCTTCCTCCTCCCCGCCGCCACCGGCCGGCCGCTCGCTCCCTGCTTCCCCAGATCTCCTCCCGTATGCACAATCTGTGGACATGGGTATTAACAAAGCCTTGTGTGCCCTGTCACCTCTGCTTTGTGTGTCTGGAGTGACAAGGTCACATTTCCAAGGGGGGAGGATCCATTGTTTACGGTCCTCAGGCAACGGGGAACATTTTGAGAGGCAAAGTGAGTCGGCACCTTTTCTCCCCCCTGCCTAACACAAAGACACACACAAATCTGTCACCTGCATTGGTGCTAGTATATCATAACGTAATAGGTAATAGCGAGTGATCCAGCGTCCCGTTTGGGTGACGGATTCAGTTTTAATTGGCTGTCGTCTCTTACTTGCAACATTAAGGCTTTTAACTGGAAGGGAGAGACGGCAAAAATAGCCCTACATTACCGTAACATGAATCACATTAGTGAACGTAATAAAAATCAATGCAAGTTAATGCAATAACAAACCAGCAATCCAATTATTGTCATAGTGTTAACAAATATGTTCCCAAATAACATCAGCATTGTTGTTGCACAAAAACAACAATAGATGTGTAATACTAAAACACCAGTCAATCAAATTAACTGGCCCTTCTACGCTGGCCAATCTGAATTATACCAGAGAACATGATGAATATTACATTTTTATGCAAACCCTGTGGTAGTGGAGCACACACCAGTCGCCAGAACGCCGTCCATAGTGTGGGTTCCAATTAGGGGTCCACTATGCAGTGCTGCACATGCTGCTGTATACAAACACAGACAAATTTCACTTTAGTTGCACTTTATATATATGCAGCAATTTTTGGTGAGGCAACATTTTTTCATATGCAGCTTAACAAAAGGATCTTGAACTTTCCATTGTAGCAAGGGCACGGTTTGTTTGTTTGAGCTGGGTGGGATTTGACTAGGACGCTGAGAGAAGCACGCCTGGAGGAGGTCTCCCGGGTTTAAGTCCTCGCGTCACAACAAGGTAATGGTCTCCACCTCGTCCCCATCGGGGCCCCGTGTATTTTCCCTTCATCCAGAGAACCTAATTGATTCAGATTGAAGGAAAAGGCAGGGGCTGCTAAAGCAGTTGAGCACCAGGCGCTTTGCACGGGGAGCAGCTGAAGACGGAGATTTGTAGGGCTGAGGAGTAGCTGGGAGTTACTGGAGATGAGTGTTTGCTATGCCGGGTGCTGTGAGAGACAGGGGGGAACAGGGGATTATTGTTAGCATACCCAGAAAAGATCATGAATGCCAATGATTCTACAAAGCACAAGGTGGAGATTTACACACTTTTCTGGCCTCTGTTGATGCATGTCAGTACGGCCCTGTGCTGCCAGCACGGATGACTTAAGATTGAGAGAAGTTAAGGGTCCCCCCAGAGCCATGATTCAACATCTGATAATGAAGAAATGCTATTTGGGTTAAAGCCACATGAGCAGAGCGGAGAAGATGGCAGAAACACAACCCTAGCTCTAAGAATACCAAACGGCCAGAACAGAAGGAGGGAAATCCAACATGGGATGTTCATCCAAATCTATTTAGTAGATTGGCATAGCGCACATCCCCAATCACAGCTACTAACGCAAGTCCACGTCGCCACACAGTTAGCTGAGCCTGCCTGTGTCTGCAGAGCGGAGCGTCTTATGAAGGACGGCCCTGGCCCAGGCCGGTTTGTCCATTAAAACCAGGCTGGTTGTTGCTGAGTTGTAGTACATGTTGTCTGGTGGCATGTGGAGGGTGGATACAGCAGATCGCAGCTGGCACTCCTTGTCCCTTGTTGACCTGTTTTGTTAACTCTGCTGCCGTATTTCAGTGTCTGATTAGATGTCACTCAATTAAAAGCACATTTCTGTGGAGAGCGCGGCCTCCCTAGTTGCCATGGATGCCGAGCGAGTGGTAGTGGATGCGCCTAATGCGTCTCCGGGAGCACCATAATGAAATACCTGCTCCAGCAGAAACACACACACAGCCCAAACTTTCACACCCAATCAATGAGAGCTGTGTGGCTCCCCCCCCCCCCCCGCCTTTTCATTGGAAAATTAAAAAGGATGTGTCTCGTAAGCCACAGAGGACTTCCATGTTATAGTCAGCTATGAGAAGCAGCAGGATTAATAGATCTCCTCTAATATGCCTCATATTGGTGGTCCCCGAGCACCCTGATCAGGTAAGGCCCAGCGAAGCAAAGATCATTTATAAGTGGTTCATTATTTTACCTTCAGATTCCTCTGTCTGGCATTGATTTAATAAACACTGATGTATCTGCTTGTAGAAAATAAGTGCCATTTTTCATTACCTTCATTCGCTATCTTTGTTACCGCAGTTGTCGGTCCAGCTCCGATGTTTCGGCTGCTGTATACCCCCCTCCGCTCTCATGCCTGTGTTGGAATAAACACACAGGGATATAAAGTGTGAATCTTTGCTGGAAGATATTCCTTTTAATGTTTGCCGGATTATTCTTCCAAAGAAAATATTGTCTTTCATCTGTCTGTGTGCCTGCTCATCCGCCCACGGGTTTGTAAATGAACACTTTGTTTAATAAAGTTCCGCAAAACAGCTCTTATTATCCATGAAAGGATTCAACAACGTGTGACACCAACAGTGAGGTGCAATAATTAATGATCTATCAATGTGTTGCCATGATTAATGTATTTGTTTTTGCAATTTGATGGGCCCATAAACTGTGTGAAATAGACAATGAGCTATGCAATTTCCCATTCCCTATGGTGAGTAGGAAGCAGCAATGCCAAGGCTGGTTGTAAAAGCAGTGATGAACAGGAGACAGATCAGACTCTGTGTTATTAAGGTTAACTGCCAGTTAAAACGTGTGGCCTTGACCTACCGGCTCGTCGGTCAGCGAGAGGCTTCTTGTTGTTATTGTTGTTTTCTGCTTTAAAAGATTTTATTTTGAAGTGTTAAGGCAGTTTGTGGTCAGATTAGGTGTTTGTTGCTGGCACATCAAATCAAGATGAAAATGAAATGGAATGATCAATTTGGGCTGCATTAATCCTGCCTCTTCAGCGGCACCACATCGATTTTCTTGTTTGGCTTCCCTGATAACAAGAATCATTTAAAGGTCACAATTTTATATCTGTCGAAAAGAAAACAGCCATATAGCGAGTAGGCTTTAAGGCTTGGGATTGTCTGAAAAATAGGCTTTCTCTCACACCTCAGATAGAACCTATAGAAACCACGAACAAATGGCCTTTTTTTAACTATCGCACAGTAGAAGATGTGTTATCAGAAAAAATCTTCCGGAGGGTAGTTAGGCAAAAAAAAAAGAACGTGTCTCCCTTTAAGGTAATAATTATCACTGGTCTTAATTTTAATATTACTCCCATCCAAGCATACATTTTTAATTCAACAGAGGATTGCAGACTTTGCAAAAACCCTGTGGTGATGCATTTACTTAAAAATAGCTTGGCGCATGCTACCCTGACGGACATAGAAAAATATTACTAATGAGAGTGCAACGCCTGCTTTGAGCCCAGCCTTTGCTGACATGACATTCACATCCCAGATCCGTATCGGTGTCAGGATCAACCCTGTGACAGACCCTTCCTATGAGTCTGTGATTCACAGCCTTATTGCTGCGTAGCTGCTTGGGTTGTTTTTTATCTCCTAGATTTTTTCTCCATCTTCCTTTATTTGTCTTTGTTTAGTCTTCAGCGTGTTTTATTCATTTTTTTTCTCCTTTCCTTCCATTTCTTCTTCTTGTCCTGCTTCATCCCCGCTGCCCCCAATTCATACTTTTCCTTCACCGTTCCGTTCTGCTATTTGCTTGTAAATGTCAGTGTTGGGGCCACGGCGCTAGATGGAACACATATGCTATGAATACAATAACCGTTGAGAGATCACAGTGAGATCAGTGGCTCTCCTGGCTTCCACAAACATCCAGCTCTGACCTTTCCCCCGCCGCAGAGCCGGGATACAGAGGCGTGTGCAACGGGGGGCACTGCCTCCGGCACTTAGGAGTCTAGGAGAGGAGACGTCTTCGGGGAGACGCTGATCAAACGGAGAGCGCAAACTCTTATCAAAGCATCTGCACTTCTGTTTGTACAGTTTTGTATGAAAGCCAACAATTATGGTCAGACTTATTCTGTCTTTACTCAGTTTGGGAGTGCTTACGAAACGTCGACAAGTAAATGAAAGAGAAAACGCGCCTGACATGATGAACACGGGTTCATTTGTAAGCATTTATGGCGTCTTGTTTTCGCTCTATAGACTTTACATCCGCGATAACATCCTAAGCACAGGAACATCCAGTCTTACACCGCCCCCCCAAAAAAGAAGGAAGGAAACTTTCTCTAAGAGTTCCTAGATCCTAGTTTTATATCGTTCGTTAGCAGCTGACAACAGAGCCGTATCCCCTGTGTCCATTACAGCGGCGGTATATTGGAGCCCTTATGAATACTATATGAGGGGAGTTGACTGATGTGTGTTGTGCTCTGTTCGCTGACTGAGACAAGGCCTCGCTAGTGAGGGAATGGAGCCCCAAATAGAGTGCGAGGGGAGCCCACAGAGTCACGAGGACAAGAGGAGGAGCGGCTGGCTCCTCCACTTTGCCTCGCCGGGGTCAATATAAAACCTCATTACTGGGGTGTCATAGAACATTTGTGCACTTTCTGCTCCATCTAGCAGCAATTTTGCTGGATAAGCACTGCTCTCGTTTGGCCCGTTTAAAGCATTTTCGCTAAAGTAAGGCCTGCAAACAGGAAGCCTGGCAGCCCTCATCCTTCTAACACCACTGCATATATGTGCCACGTCACGGCGCGGTTGGTGGAGTGTGTTTGTCTTTTTGTCTGGTGTAAGCATGACGCAAAGGCAGGGGGGCACTTTCTCCACATAGAGACATCGGCTTGACACCGAAGTGGAACCTGGCATTCATCTTCTAATAACCTAGTTACCATGCTGCGGTGCCAGGTCCCCTGTATCAGTCTGCACTCCAGCAGCCTGACGACAACACTGCAACCTCCGAGCAGCCACAGTTTAATTTACTCCCTTTCTTTTGTACGTCCTCCTCAACATGATAGACCTTCTCAGGGGGGAAAACAAGGTTGTTTCTGCGGGTTCGTCTGGAAAGTGCTGGGGACGGGAGGGCTGGGCGTCACACATGATGTAAGAATGTGTGCTTTTGTTTTGTCGTTTTGTCGTTTGTCTGCTGGGATGGAGAGAAAAGAACTCTGCTTTGTAAAGGCAGAGGGATATGCTTATACGTACGGAGGCCTCCTTGCAAAAGTCGCCCACCCAATTGGCCACTGTGATTGGGGGGAATCTAAAATAATTACATTCTCATAAAGCTGCTACTTACATGACAAATGTTGCTAATCAAACATATA
>OMLJ01033397.1:0-13287 GCA_900302595.1 Gadiculus argenteus | reverse complement strand
CGGGGACGGGACACCACTCTGAACTCCATCAACGACCTCCAACAGAAGTTCAGAATGATGACCTCTGAGCACAGCGTCGCAGCAGAGATGATGGGGAATCCGCACGGTGTGCTCCCCAGATACGATAGTTTCACTCAATTCGCGGGGGAGCCGGTTGTCGACAGTAACGCATGCCCCGCTCCCTTCAGCAAAAGCCAGTCACATACACCCGGTGTCTACCCCCACCAAGAGGTGAGGACGTCAGAGGTCAATCAGTGTGCCCTCTCCCCGCCCGCTATGGAACACGCCCCGGTGCGGGCCGAGAGCCGCGGAGCTACGCCCGACGTCAGGTTGTCCGGCTACAAAGCGAGGGCTACGAGCCTCCTGTTCAACCTGAAGGACAACAGAAAGAGAGTGAAGAGCACCTACAGCCCTCCTAAGTTTAAAGGTCTGGAGAACTTTGACAGGAACAAGCAGGTTATTAAGAACGAGGGCATGGAACAGCCCAGAGACACGGTTATAAACATACCCGAGTTCCAGTATTCAGACCTTCCACAGGTAGTGATGCAGCAGGGGCCAAGTGTGGACCCACATACCACCTCACATCAACCTTTAACGGGTTATCATAGTCCTGGGGTAACAGGATTCAATCCCCATCTCACTGCAGCATATGAGGTCCAACGTAATGACTACGTTTCTGGGGATTACCTGGCACCTCCCACACAAAGTGAGATGTTTCATCACACTGGATTCAATAGTTACCCTCAGGACGAGCGCACAAGCAATCCACACGCTCATGGACATGTTCAGCAGCAAGAATACGTCCCGTCGTTTGCTAACAATATACATGCAAACAATATGAATAAGACCGGAACTTCAGTAGGCCATGCATACAGACAGGAAAGAGACAATCAATTAGGTATCTCTAATACGATACACATGGCTGCCTCGCCCCAACCACAAACTATTTACTCAGCAACAGAGGTGCCTAGATTACATGATTATACAAATCAAACAGCATATCAAATGAACACAGCGAGTGATAAGCAGTATTTCAAAGAATCAACATGTGGTGATATGACTCATGTCGATAGATATGAGCAAGTGAAAGACAACACATACGCTTTCACAGCTGGAAAACACTACTGTCAAGACAAAGAGACTCCCTGTGTGACTGACAAATTCAACACTCAATTGCCCACAGAAGCCCCTTCCTCGACAGAAAATGATCCAAATGCACAATTTGACCCAGAAATGGATATGATGCCAGATATGTTACTTTTACCACCACCGGAATATGGATCTAGCGAAGATTGGAATATGAGTAGCACTAAAGAGGAAGACAACTTGGAGTTTGATGAGAGCAATGCTGAGGGATTCCCTGTTTATCCACAAAAGGATGGCGTTCATTCTCCTTATCACACATTGGTGAACCCTTACCTTTCAAACCAGCCAAACCAACTGCAACAATATTCTGTATCCACTACACTGTCTACACCTGGAGGTACTGCAGCCAATGAAAATCAGCCCAGTAGAACATTGCAGGAATATCGAGTTCACAATCAGCAAGATGGAATAAAGGAAATCCAATCTACTGAAAAATACCCTCAAACAAGGAATACAGAGCCAGAACACACAAAGCAAAAGTCATATGATCACGATGGCCATGACAACTACATGTTCACCCAGGAATCGTCACAACAGGATATTGAAGTGCTTGAGAAGGCAAACAAACCAAGAGATCAACAAGATGCCGGAAAACAGCAGTATGAGCTAAATTTGATGGAAAAAACATTAACAGCTGACCAAATGCAGTGTATAGCCAAACCATCTTTTTTGAAAAATCAAGATCGAGAAATACAACACGTTAATGTCAAAGAAAAACCAAAGGAGAAAATAAACGAAAAACAGCCAATTCTAACAGAGTTGTCTAAACAACTAGAATGGGCTCAAACATTGCAGACAAAATTAGAATCGGTCAGAGCAGGGTTGACAGAGGAGCTGGTAGCACTCAGAGCCACAGAAGAAAAAACAGAGCAGACTACAGAACGACTCTTGGTAGAGGGTCAGCCACACGGGAAGAAAACCGTAACGGATGAGGTAAACGTTGTGCAAAGTAAAGATGCAAACATTAAAGAGCAAGAGGACAAGCAGGTCAGAGCACACCCAGCAGAAGTAGACCAGGGAATGAAATCACAGCAAAACAAAGACGAACGTACAATGGTGGAGCTGAAAGAAAGATCAATGGCCAGGGAGGATAAAGTTGAGGTAGCCCAGAAAGAATGTATTGAAACAATAAGAATCAGCCCTGATGGAAAAGCAAAGGGAGAGGTGCTAGCTCGGAGAGAACCGGGGGCAGAGCAAGCTAAAGAAGGGCAGAAACCAGCAGGGACAATCCCAGCCGGAGTTATCAAAATGAAACAGTCAGAAAAAGTTCAAATAGTCACCGGGGCCCCAGTTGAGCCTATAAAAGCACAGCTTAGCAAAACAGGAATGGAAAAAGCAAAGCTGCCTAAAATGGATGAAACAAAAGCTGTCCACATTAAAGCTGACGATGACATTAAAGAGAAAGGCACGGATGAGCTACTTAGAGCAGAGAAGATCAATGCGGATCCACCTAAAGTGGAACAGGTCAAAGATCCATTCAGAACAAAACCGGCACAGGCAGAAAAGGCAGAGGTGAAAATAGAGAAGGCCAAAGAAGAACCAAACAACGTACTGACAGCAAGAGATGAGCAGAGCAAAGCAGAGCAAGGCCGGGCGGTGAAACCAGAGAAATGTGGACCAGCTCCAGCTAGGATAGCACAAGCAAAAATAGAACATGCCAAAGAAAAACGAGAACAGGCAAAATCACTATCTGAGAAAAGGATGGAACATTCTGTTGAATCGCTATTGATAAGAAAGGCAGAAAAGGATAAGCTCAAACAAGAGCCAGACCGGGTGGAGAAGGTTAAAACGGAGCTAGCCAAAGCAAAAGTTGAATTAGCCAAATTTAAGGAGAAAATGAAAGAGGAGCAGAAGGTAAAACAGAACAAAGCCATCGTGTCAAAGGCAGTCGACAAAAATGTTCTCCAGAAAGAAAAACAGCCGCCCCCATACCAACAAACTGAGGAGCCACCTGTCACAGTTGTGGTTGATGAGTATGAACGCATGAGAGAGAAATATGGTTTTAGTGAAACAACTTTAGCCAATAGAAACCTGGCCAGTGCCAACGACGTCGCCTCCCCGAGCCAGGACATGGAAATGTCACGATCGCATAGTGCTAAAGGTGAAGAGGCATCAGATATCAGCAAACCAAAGGATGCAGAGAATCCCCAGAGCCAAGCTGCCACAGAAGATGAGGCCAAGAGTCCAAGCGCTAAAGGCGAGGAATTCAGAGAGAACCAATATGTTTATAGTGAAACCTCCAAGGAGTTTAAATTAACAAGCCCCAATGATTCTTCTGCTTCACCTGTAACTCAACAAATGGCTAGTGAAATAGGTACTGATACAAACACAAAGGACAAGATGTTAAGTGCCAAACCAGGGCCTGTGAGTGCCAACATAGATGTTTCACAGCCAGGAGGCTCCAACATAAATCCAACTAAATCTCACATGAACATGAACACACATGAAAGAAAACTAAATCCAAATAAAGATACACATTCAACTTCCTCAAGGACATTGAGCCATAAAGAGAGGACCCAGACCAAGCAGGAAATACTGACATCCAAGATAAAAGCTCATGCTGAAAAGGAGATTTCAGCGATAAAGGAAAAGCATTTTGCGAGTGGAAAAAATGTACAGCAGAGGCTGCCGTTGCAAGAGGTCACTAAGCCGTTGGATAAAAATATCACTCACAGTGTTGCACTAAGGGATCCGCACGCTACAGCCCCAGTGAAAACCAACATCTCCAAAACTGAAACCACACCAGCTGTAATGCCCTCAAATACCACCGCATCACTACTGGATAGTCAGGTACAAAAGCAAGAACCTTTAAAAAGTGTTCAAGACACTGTTGTACAGCTACCCATGGCATTAAATCAAACTAAAAATATTGATAACAGAAATGAAGAATTGAAGCAGAGAGAGAAGAAATCTGCAACAAAGGCAACATCTCAGATCAAAGAGCAGACTCTTATCCGTCAATCTGCCGAGGAGATCACCACACCTAAGAAAAACAAAGCAGATCCACCACCATCAAAGCCAGAAGAAAGTTCTAAAAATGAGACTCCTCAAACCTCAGACACAGTGATGGGGGAAACACAAGAACGTCCTGAAGGGAAACTGTTGGTAAAACTTGGGTTCGGTCAGGATGGGGCCCCAGCCAATGACGACAGTTTGCAGATCATGGGAATAATGGTGTCTGTTAGAGCAACAACTGAAACAGTGGGCACTAATGATGAAGATGGAGGTGCTAAAAAGGATGCCCCAGAGAAAGCAATGATTGATTCTGAGATTAATGATGACATTAAACCGTCTGGCAACCTGTGTCTTGAAACAGATATTTATAATGGTAGAGCAGAGGAGGAAAAACAATTTGTACACGCATCCCAGCCCACAGTCGGAATGGTGCACACTAAAGTGGGTGCAAATAACCATCCTGATGAATCAGAAGAAACAACAGATCGTCTGGAAAACAAGATGGCTGACCTCACTGATAAAAGGCTGACTGCACAAAAAGAAGGCTCTTTAACTACAAAAACATCGAACAGTCACGCTGTCCATCAAGAAGACCCTGTGGCCAATCAAGAGTATTCCTCTACGATTACGAAACCTGCTCCAAATAAACCAGGGAAAACTCAACCCATCCTCTTCAAGCAGGGGAAAATAACTGAAAAGGCAAAGATCTACACAAATAAAAATAGCAATGAGGCAAAGAGCAACGTCAAAGGTAAAGTGGGCAATGATCCCTCACTGGCTAAAGCAATGGAAACAGGATTCAACTCCCAAATGTCTTCATCAAGTGACATCAAGAGTTCCAAAATGCAGATCCACCCAGCATCAGAGAATGATTCTGTCCCTTCAACTAAAACTGACAAAGTACAAGATGGAGGAAGTGTGCCCCTCCTGGTAGACAAGGAAATACACCCATCCCTACCGGAAGCAGAACCTCAGAACAAAAACAGAACCTCTCCCGATTTAAAAGGACCTGAAAATGTGCATATATTTATAGGTCAGCAATGTGAAAGGACACCTGGTGAAGAGAATAATCAAGAAGATGGAAATGTGCACATAGGCTGTATTGCTATTCGAGTAGTGCCAGGGGTAACTGTACAAGACGACCAAGAGAAGGCAGGCGAGGAGGTAGTTGCCGAAACAATGAACACAGAAAGAAACATGGACGGAACACCAGCAATCAAACCGTCTACTGAAAACGTTGTCCAACAAGTCCAACAGACAGGACCCAGTAACCAGAGCAGCAAGGTAACTGACAGCCGTGAAACAAAACGGGATGAGGATGAAACACTTCAAAAATCTAAGATTGCTGCAGCCACAGCAGTGGATGGAAACAATACCATGGTTCAGGCAACAGAGGAGGAGTATTTCCAGTTTCAGGGGGTAACAGAAAGAAGCCAGGAACGAGATAAGACTATGGAAGACAGTGCAAGTATGCAGGGTTTGCCAAAGGAACACACAGAGGAATTAAATGTACCGAGAATGTCTTCAAGTGGAGATATTACCGGTTTGCCTTCAGACAAAACTGTGAAAACAGAACTGTCCTCGCAGCAGAAAGCAAAGCAAGTGACAAATGAAGACAAGGTTTTGGACAACACCAGCAAGACCACTATGGAATCTGATTCAGAAGCCTCTGAAAAGTTGAGTAAAAGTGATAAAAGTGGGCAAGATTCAAAGAACAGCCGTGTGTTCCCAGAAAGACAGAGCAATCAAAGGTTACATAATATAGAGACGGGGGAGGACATTACGATTTTAAAACAAGCCACGCAGAGTACGTTTCATGCATCAGGAAAGGAAAAGCAGAGTGTTAGGGATTCTCATACATCCAGGAATGATAGAGTTGGTGCATCCAAGGAACAGCCTAATTACAAACAAGAATCCAAATCCAAACCTAGGGCCTCCGCAATACCAGAGATTTCGGCTATCGCGGACTACGCCAGATTGAAAGTGATCGCTGCAGACGACGAGCCAGATAAAATACAGGAATTCCCTCCGAACAAAAAGGAAGGCTTTTTCCCCATGATACAGTCTCGCCACAGCAGGCGCCCAGTCTTCACTGCAGAGACACCAGAGCGACAGACGGTGAGTAAGAAGACGGTGTTGAAGGAGCCAGAACCAAGACCCAAAGTGAACAAGGAGCCCAAATTCCCAGTGTTTTCAACCATGGAACAGGACCACAAAAGGACTGGAATGTTCAAACTGAGGGAAAAGGAAAATGTGCTTTCAGATGTCAAAACAAAAGACAAGGCAGACGATGATAAAATGCATACACAAGATCCTACAGGGACTCCCCAGGCTGCGTCAGAAGACTTCCAGTATTGGTCACGGGACACGGCCATAGTTGCAGGTCCAACGTTGAGTTCCTCTGCCAATATCAACCAAACAAACACATCTTTTTCACAGCCCTCAACGAAGCCAACTGACAACTCCACTACGACCGAAAGACCCCAAGGTGGTGAAGTATTCACTGAACAAAGGACAGGGCCACAGGTGGATAACAATTCACATCAACAAGGCATGTTTGGAAAAATGTTCAACAGAGAGAAGAACAGAGGGGACAGAAGCAACGCAATTGCGAGCGAGGCAAAATCCAAAGAGAACGAGGAGGCAATGGCAGCCAAACAGAGACAGGAAAATAAAATAATTCAACAGATTAACGAGGAGAGGAGAGCTACCCTGGAGAGCCAGAAAAGAGAAGCGAGGAGAGCCAGAGAGAGGGAGGCCAGAGCTGCTCGGATCGAGGAGGAAAGGAGGGAAACCCAGAGAGAGGCAGAGAGAGTAGCAGAGGAGGAAAAGAGGGCACAGTTGCTCAAAGAGAGAGCTGCTCGGATCGAGGAGGAAAGGAGGGAAACCCAGAGAGAGGCAGAGAGAGTGGCAGAGGAGGAAAGAAGGGCACAGTTGCTCAAAGAGAAAGCCGCTCAGGAGGAGATGGAGAAGAAAAGGGAGGAGGAGGAGAAGAGAGCGGCAGAAGAGGAGAGGAGAAAGAAAAGGAGAGAAGAAGAAAGGAGGAGGAAGGAGACGGAAGAGAGAATCGCTGCCCAGATCCAGGAGGAGATGAGGAGAGCGAAACAGAGGGAGGAGGAAAGGCGCGCGCGAGAGGAAGAGGCACGAGTGGCGAAGGAGGCGGAGGACAGGAAGAGGGATAAGCGGAGAGAGGAGGACAGGAGAGTGGCTCAGATACAGGAGGAAAGGAGAGCCGCTCAGGTGGAGGAGGAGAGGAGAGAGAGGGAGGAGGAAATGACCCGGGCCGAAGAAGAGAGGAGGGCAAAACACAGAGAGATAGAACAGAGGATAAAAGAACACGAGGAAAGGAGAGCTGCAAAGCTGGAAGAGGAAAGAATGAAAAGAAAGCAAGAAGAAGCGCACAGGCGAGAGGAAAGACAAGGGGAAATCAGAGAGGAGGGAGCGTTGCCTGCTCCGATTGAGGCAGACCGACCTTCGCTAAAGGTTGAGCATGAGGGACAGGTGGGGATGGAGGGAGAACAACCTCCTCCACAGATGGAGCCGAGAAAAGCAGCTCCGTTGATGGACGCTCTTCAGTACTACGCAATCAGCTCTTCGGCAAACTCCAGGGAGAAACATCCACCCTCCCCAGGGCCCCCTCGGAGAAGAGGGGAGCCCACCAGGCAAGTGGCAACCCCGGACGAGTCTCTCAGTAGTCCTCCAGCCCCGTCCTCCCCGGCTCCGGTTCCCCGCTCCACCACCTCATCCCCGGCCCCGGGACCCAAGCCCATCTTGTTCAGGGTGAAGGACAACACCCTAAGAGCCTCCTCGCTGACCAAGTCGGTCAAGCCGCGCCTGCACAAGAGCTTCGGCGAGGAGTTCAGGGTGAGTTCCCCGCTGGCCGAGCACAGGGGATCGGACAGAGCCGAGGAGGAGCGGGACAGAGCGAGACGAGCCACCGGAACACCTGTCCATCAAGAGCCCGTCAGCAGGTCTCACAGACCTCCTGCCGTAAAGGAGTCACCGCCTGCACCGCCACAGCCACCGTCGTCGGTGCCGGAGCCCCGGGCCCCTCGGGCAGAACACCGGCCCTACTCCCGGAGGAGCATGGCCCCGGACGAGGACGACTCTCGCTCCGGCGTCAGCAACATGTCCGAAGACGTGGAGAGCTTTGCCACCAGTGTGGGCGACCTGTCTGATTTCAGGGGCTTCTGCGACTACGAGAGGCCCGAGTCGGCCTGCAGCTTCAGCAGCGACGTGTCCCGTTCCCTGGGGAAGCCTCCGTCCGTGCCGCCCAAGAGCGACAAGGCTCTCAAGCGGGCGCAGAGGCTCACCACACGGAGGCTGAAGAAGGGCTTGGTGAAGTCGCCAGAGGAGGGCCCGGTTCCAGAGGAGAACCGGCTCCCCTCAGCCGGTAGTTCCCCCTCCAGCGCGAGTGAGCTCCGATCCTCCTCCCTCCATGCCCGGGCTTCTCCTCACTTCTCTGCTCCCTTCTCCCTCACCCACGCCCCAGCATCGGCCTCTAGCGCGCCCTCCTCCCACGCAGAGACGCCCTCCGCTTATCGCTATTCTCACGCCTCCCCGCACGCCACCGGCTCCGTCAGCACCCCTCACGCCACTGGCCCCGTCACCTCCCCTCACGCTACCCTCCCCGTCTCCACCCCATTCGCCTCCGCTCACACCACCACCGCCGCCGCCCGCTCCCCGCATGTCAGCGCCCCCGCGTACCCACCCGTCGGCTCCCCTCACCACTCCCCTGCCGCCTCTCTCCCGGTGGCCAGTAAAACCATAGCGAGTACTCCCTCTTCCCCTGTTCTCCGCAGGCGCGCCGCGGTGACCCCGGTGAAGCAGTACCACGTGGAGCCCGGCTACACCACCCAGTCCTACCCGCTCACGCAGCCCAAGGTGCTCCAGGACCCGGGGTCTGGTCAGTACTATGTGGTGGAAATGCCCGTCGAGGTCAAGACCAAGACCTTCTTCGACCCCGAGACCGGCAAGTATGTTCAGCTGAACGTGCGTCAGTCGGCCCAGGGGGGCTTCCAGGCCCCGCCCCAGCACACGGCCTATCAGCAGCCTCGGATCCCCCAGACCCAGCTGCATGTCCAGGCGCTGCCTCAGGTCTACCCCCAGGTGGCCACGCCCGGGAAGTCCTTTGTGGTGTACCCGGGTTATCCCCCGGGGCGACAGTCCATGCCGGTGTCCACACTGCCCCCCCAGAGGTCGTATTCGGGGATGTCCCTCCCTGAGACGCTGTCTCACCCGGTGCAGTCTGCCAGGGAGGGTCAGAACAATAGCTACCATGGTTACAACTCGGAGGAAACTCCTTATATGGACACGGCCTATGAGACGGACACGATATGTGACACAAACAAAGTCAACCATGGTGGCTATGAGAAGTATCCAGAGGCAGACACAAACAGCCATCCTCAGGAGGGGTATGAGGACGATACTCCAGCCCGGTCCAGCCAGGAACAACGTGATATCATAACGATGAGTGAGCTGGAGGACTTTATGGACGTGTCTGATTGGTGAGAGAAGAAAATAGACCTGGCTGGGTTGGCTAGGAGGGTTTACGTGTGTAAAGGAGAAAGAGTTATTCAAATATATAATACATAAAGTATTTTTCACATAGAGTAGTATACACAGCACCTTTACCACGGCTGAACAAATAAAGATATATGCTAAAATATTTTAAGAGTAAGTAAAATACATAAGAGTATGTATTTTGAATATATATTTGATTACGTCATATGGTTTTATATGTGACATCTGTAGTTGCAAAGGGCCTCTTTGGTTGTTTCTCTTTTACTTTGAATGAAAGGTCCTGTAAACTGCTGTTGAACTGCTGCTGTTATACAGTTCGGATGGCTAAAGTGTACAAATTGTGTTACAGAAATGTTTACCATTCCATTTGATTTCTTTTGTTTGTGTTTGTGTTCCACGCGAGACACTCAGCATTTCTCTCATACATCTGAACAGGGTGTTGTCGACGCCACTGAGAACAAGTCTATCGTGAAACAACAGCG
This sequence comes from Gadiculus argenteus, assembly GCA_900302595.1. NCBI lineage: Eukaryota > Metazoa > Chordata > Actinopteri > Gadiformes > Gadidae > Gadiculus > Gadiculus argenteus. The sequence goes on along the minus strand of OMLJ01033397.1, from coordinate 3,181 downwards.
GACAAATGGGATGTAATCTATGTACAGTGTTCACTCAAAAGACAGACACAGGGCACAGTGCTCCTATACACTGACTGGTGCTCCTTTAGATACATGCGCGCCATCGTCACCGTCATGATCTTGTGTCATGTTTAGATGCATGTGTCGTGTTGAACCTTGTGAAACCATCACAGACACGCAGATGCATCACATCATTTTGTTTGTTGTCGAAATGACACGGTTAATCAAGGCTGGTTGAAGGTTTCATTTCACAAATATATTGTCTGTTTCTCAAGTGGGAGTCGTCTGAGAAGCTTCTGCCGTGCTGTGGAACATTGTAGTTTGACGTTTGTAGGCAAAACAATTAAGGCCCCCTTTTTCAGCAAATGCTGTCTGTGCACCTTAAAAAATAAAGGTTCAAAATAAACAAAAGATTTTAAAATATGTTTTTCTTGTCACTTTGTATTATTGTTCTTTGTGTATCCGACAAAGATAGTTGGAATAATGTTTTGATTGTTTATATACAGTCAAATATATTCTCTGACTTGAGTGTGTGTGCGTGTGTGTGTGTGTTTGATTGTGTGTGCGTGTGTGCCCTGCTGTTAGAACTAAACCAAATGAAATTAAAATCTAGGACCCCTCAGAGGTCTACCGGTAGATCTGATGAAATTTCCTGCGCTTTCTCTTAATTTCCTCTGCTTCTCAAGTGCGGATCAAAAGCCCACGACTGTCATTGTGAATTACTTCAACGCTCCCAAGTTTCAGAGCACACTTTAATTGTTTCCGTCTCAGAAGCAGTAGCCTGCTTTCACCACTGCATGGCAGACACGAGACTATACAAGCCCTGCTCAGGTTCGAGATCAATTCAAAAGTTTTTTGTGTCTTTTTGAAGGAAATGAAGGAATTGTCCCATCAAACGTTGCGATAAAACCCATCTAATTTACAGGCTCGTATTCGTAGCTTGTGCATAAATATAAAGTATAATTACAGTCTTTTAAAAATATTGTTGGGTTTTGTTTGGGTTTTTTTTTTTTTTGCTGCGAGGGAAAATATGAAGTCACAGATTTATCCACTGTGGTTTATTTTCCTTTTTAGCTGAATTCTCTTTTTTTCTGAAGACAATCCTGTGTACGACCTAGAGGGTCAGATGTGTTGTGTAATTCCATTTGGCTTTGGCAGCGCTCTGAGCACGAGCAGAAGCCCTTGCCTCAGCACTTTAGCGTACCCAATAAAGCAGCAGGCTCCATACCGCTGGGACAGTCTGACAACCACAGCCCAGAGCCGTGCCACTCTGTCCATCCGACAGACCCAGGTCCCTTCGAACACGCCCCACGTGCATGCTCATACACATTGACATATGCAACCACACATGCCCACCGGCCCACTCCCCCATCCCCCAAATGTTCCGACAGCTAAACTACAACATGTGCACATTGTCTTTGCGCATGCAACAATCACACACATCACACATGTGTATACGTTAACGCACAATGTATACACTGAGTTGCACTCACACTTAATAGTTTGAGTCTGTTTGCATCACGCTCATTGTTTTTTTTTTCTTGAGAACGACACAGGGGGAGGATTACCGGCATGGGTGTACTTTGTTTTCAGATTTTTTGATACAGTGAATGAAAGCTTCTACAAGGAAGATACACGCCTCAACACAAACCCACCAGACTTGACCAGTTTAGCTTCAGCGTTTAGGCCATGTTCCAGGACTCGCTGGAACGCAGGAAATGACATTTCCTACATATTGCAGAATAGAGGGAGAGAGAGAGAGAGAGGGGGAGAGAGAGAGAGAGAGAGAGAGAGAGAGAGAGAGAGAGAGAGTAGTGGGAGTTTCTAAGTGGGAACAGAGACTGTACTGTTTCATATTACACAGGGAAGAGGAGAAAGAGGAGAAAGAGAGAAAAGTAGCGGCTGGCGGTGCTGGTAGGCTGTGTATAGCCACAGTGTGTGTTTGGACCCGGGTTGATCGTGTAAGTGATGTACAGTCGTCTGGGTTTATGGATCCACTGACGGAGGAAAATGTACTTCTCTTTAGTGGCCCTTGTCCTGACTAAGGCTCTACTCACAGGTAAGTTTACCCTCTGCACAGATAGAGACAAGAGGAGCTCACAACTGATTGAATGTGTAAATGCTACAGAGAAGTAGGCTGTAAAAGAATGAAAATAAGTTTACAAATAAACTCCAGATAAAACAACAATTATTATGACTATGAGGAAATTCTGAAATAACTTGCCAAGTTTTATCTACGTTATGATATAAAAGTTTGGAAACCCATTACGAAGCCTTAGCTAAACTGAATATAATGGTCATCTCTATAATGCTTATTCTTGCAGTTATTTATGGAAACTCACAAATACATGACGATCATTTGCCATAAACACTGGTATAAGTACCGAATAAACGTTAAAATCTCCTTGAAACACTATAAAAAGTCTAAATTGAGTGTAATTTAAGCACATGGCATATGCATTTAGAGTCAACTATGTATACAAAATGGTAACTTTAAAAGGGCAACTTTCCACACAGCCTATTTGGGAGGCATTGTTTACTTGCCTTTGCCTCCCCATGTCTCCCCTGGTGTACAGTCTGTCACATTCAATTCTACAGGACCGTCCCAGAGGGAGTCCCCAAAAAAAGAGTCAGTAATGGCACCACAGGCCAGATGGTCTGTGTTATGTTAGTTGTGTGTTTGTGCATCTTGAAGAGCATGTCTTTCTACAGATGAATGTCTTCCACCTGTGGAGTATATTTTCCAGTACAATCGACCATGTTGTGGCCAGACACACGCGCTCTCTCTCCCTCTCTCTCTCCCTCTCTTTCCTTCTCTCTCTCTCTCTCTCTCTCTCTCTCTCTCTCTCTCTCTTCTCTCTCTCTTTTTCTCTCTCTCTCTCCTTCCCGCTTTCCTTCCCTCGCTGGCCAGACACACACGCTCTCTCTCTCTCTCTCTTTTTCTCTCTCTCCCTCCCTCTCTCTCTCTCCTTCTCTCTCTCTCTCTCTCTCTCTCTCTCTCCCTCTCTCTCTCTCTCTCTCTCTCTCTCTCTCTCTCTCTCTCTCTCTCTCTCTCTCTCTCTCTCTCTCTCTCTCTCTCTCTCTCTCTCTCTTGTCTTTCTCTCTCTCTCTCCCTCTCTCTCTCTCTCTCTCTCTCTCTCTCTCTCTCTCTCTCTCTCTCTCTCTCTCTCTCTCTCTCTCT
>OMLJ01033313.1:0-15029 GCA_900302595.1 Gadiculus argenteus | reverse complement strand
GAGAAGGAGGAGGAGGGGGGGGGGGGGGGGGGCAGGAATGAGCTACAGTCGCCCCGTCATCTGTCCACCGTGTGCGAGTCAACCAGTCTGTGTGCAGTCAGTATGCTCACCTGAACCTTGAAGTCACTGGTGCCTATGGCCAAGTAATTGCCGTCTTTGGTCCAGGAGACAGAGGTTATGTAGTCCTCCTCCCGCTCCATCTTCATCAACATGGTTATTTCGCCACGGGTGGCGCCCCACAGGTAGACGTTGTCGTGAAGCGCCACAGCAAGAAGGTTCCGGCTGCTCCAGTCAAGCAGGTTTAGATCTGTTGGTGGGCCCAAGAAGGCGCAACATTGAATACAGGGTGTCCTCTATTCAGGCGTCAATAAATATAAATAAACTGAAACATGGTAGGAACTAATTTGAAATTGACAATATCACAATGAGTCAATTCCTTGCAAATAAGGGTCAAAACATTAACTTACAAAAGTCATTTCTGAGCTCTGGAGCGTCCAAGATCCTATCAGGAATGGGTGAGATGTATCTCGTCTTTTTGACTGAAGATGGCGTGACTTGACTGTAAAGGACCTTCAGGTTGTTCTGGTAACCTGTAGATCAGAACGGTAACCACTGACATAAGGAGAATACTTTCAATCCAGGATGGGTCAACAATTGAGCCATTAGGTTTCCTAAGAATATAGTCAAGCCAGAACATTTCTTAAATTCGGTTACCTTCGGGAGCTTTCAGAGGCTTTCCACCAAAGTGCAAGATCTTTGCTTCTTCAACGGCATACCCATTAAGCAAGACCGACCACGCCTTCTGGTTCTCCTACAACGTTCAAAACGTGCACAATCTCAGCAATAATTCAAATTGAAAAGAGCCATGAATAGAAAAATCACAAATAAATGCTACAAAAACGAATTCCTACTGAGTGCATCTCATTACCGACGGGATGTTGTCATCCAGAGGTTCATTCGCCTTTGATAACAGGAAGCTGGCAACATCCATCTGCTGTCCGTTTCTGATCGGGATGAAGCGATCGCCGCCAACTTTTGATGGTGTGCATTTTCTTCCTATTGAAACAGTGAAACTATACGTTTTATTGAACTGCAGCACCGGCACATGTACACTGTCTACGGACAATTTTAACAGATGCACCATGATTGTCAAGGCCGTTTACGTTACCTGGAGTTTTTCTGGGCGTCTTGGATGCGGATGACTTACTGGCCTTCCTCTGCCACCGGGCCCTGGCCGCGTTGGTGATTGGCATGTCCAACTTCATAACGCCTTGAATATCGTTTTCGAATCCGAATTGATCCATGGCTGCGGTACCTTCCAAATGATCTGTGTGTGGAGACACTGTTAACCACGGACCGAAAACATACGGTTGATTCTCTAGCGAGCAAGTACTTTAAACAGGTCGACTCCTGGCCTAAAATGACAATACGCAACAGTCGACAATCGTTTTTCATAGTTGCATTTAAATATACGTATTAATAGCGTAGTCAGCAAACGATTGCGGTTACAAAACAAAATGCATGCCAGGTTAACAAACATCGTTTCTAAAAAGAAGTTACAATCTGAAAAACAAAACACAATTAAGCTACATATTTCTGTAGTTTCTAATAAAGACCAAATCAGCAAAGTTTTGTAAATGTAAACCAATATGTGCTCACCTCTCAGTTAAAATTAGCCAAGGACTGCGAAGCTTGATTGCGTTGAGAAATGTGAAATGTGTGAAGCACCCAACGTCTGGTTTAAATGTCCAAAAGCACTGCGATGATTGGCCGATTCAAACGCTGTTGCGATCGCTACGTTGAGTAAACAAACCCCTGTGATTGGTTGTAATCAACTTCCGGGAAGAACAACGTCTTTCGGCTTTTAATCCGTGGTAGAATGATTGTATCGCCATCTTCAGGCCAAAGTGGGTATACTTAAATCACTTCTTACAGACTATCTGTAGTTGCTTTTTGGCTAATAAAGGGGTTATTCCATAAACAGTGCGCTTTGACTCCTGAATTGTAATAGGACATGGGTGGCAAGTAATGTTCCAAACAACAAATAAAGTACATCCAAGTCAGATTTGGCTTTGGCTCACTTTAAAAACAACTTGTACTGAAGCTATCAACAGAGCTGCTATTTTCACACATACGGTGCTATTCTATGATCGCGGAGGAATTTCTATCTACTGGCTTTCTTGTACTTGTTTTGAGGTCTTGCGTGTCCGCGCACTGTGCGCCAGATGTGCAGCCCTGTGGTTGGCTGAGCCGCAGTCGAGGGCGGGTCTCCGTCAAACAGGGCAGCCCTCTGATTGGCTTGGCGGTGGTCGAGGGCGGGTCTACACGAAACATGGCTTCCCTTTCTACTGGAGAGCTTCAAGAAATGGAAGGTAAATCCATGTTTATCATCTGATTTCTCCCCGTGTTGTGTTTGCGTGATGATTCACCGCTCGACAGGCATCCCGTCTCTGATGATTTGTGATCACAGTGAATGCGGTGTGGATGTGTTTAATGGAAGTAAAAGCACCCTCCTGGCTCCTGGACGTGAGGCTGACATCAACAACACTGCCTGGTGTTGTTCTGCCATGGGCTTCCTCTGAGAGCAAACGTTACACCTGCTTTTCCATGTGTGTCAGTTGCTCATACGTGTATTATATAAGGGCTATCATCCTATATTTTGACATTCACTTACTTGGTGTCTAATTTTAATTATGAATGGGAGTGTGGCTATCGTAGCTTAGCTTGCGAGCTAGCGTGGATGTCTCCCATCATTTGCTTACATTCGCTATCAGGATCATCTTCTGATCATTTAGATTCGCGATGTAAGACGTAGGGCAACCATAGATAAGGATGCTGTTCTGTTAAACATGTAATATGAAGAGGTTTTAAAAATAATATTAACCTTTCAAGTTTTGTTTGAATTGTGTGTATGGAGTCTGTTGGCGACTTAAGGCCTGCGGCGAGCATATTGTTGATCGGCGTCGTTATCGTTAGGGTTAGGGTTAGTCACTGCAGGTGTGAATGGCATAAAGCACGGCTCTGAACATCTTTCCCGGTTAAATATCTAGTGGATCGGCGTGGCGAGTCTGAAGAGTCAGGAGACGAAGAAACTCGGAGGAAGAGTATCAATGGCGAGCAGGACACCACTCAGCCATCTACCTCAAGTAATTATTTTTGTAACGCCATATGTCAACATAATCATTACAAAGGTTTCTACCATTTAAAGTGTGAGTAGTCTTACTCACACGTTAAATGGTACATGTTGTTATGTTTTCTGTTTAATTTAAAGAGGAGTCCCCAGTGGATATGTAGACGATAACCCTGGACCCTGATGAAGAAGTAAGACATTTTTGGTATTTGTTCGTTTTCTTGACAATTGTTATAAGATGTTTCTGCATCGTTGTTCATTTGTAAATAATGGTCCACGAATAATGGTGGCTTATTGTCTTTTTAAAGGATGTTGATCTCGTTCACTGTCGCATTGGGAAGATCGAAGGATTGGAGGTGTTACAGAAGGCTAAAGTAAGTGGTTTAATCGGGTCTGTAACAATTTAATGATGTGTTAATATCGTAGTCATGCTTATGACTACAATCATGTTACCCATTCAGATGTGTGATTTTTCCTATTTTTGATCAAATGTTAATATTAAGGACTGTAAAAGTGAATAGTTATAATTTTTCTCATGTTCCTCTCTTATCCAGACCCTTTCCCTACGCCAGAATCTCATCAAAAAGATAGAAAATCTAGACGGCCTAAGATCACTGCAGGAATTGGACGTCTATGACAATCAGATACGCAAGCTGGAGAACCTCCAGAATCTCACAGAACTAGAGTGAGTCTGAATTAAACGATGCTGCCGTACTGACTGGATCCTCCACATATTTGTTCATAGCCTATTCACTTGGGCTGCATTCATGCATTGTACAGCAGAAATATCTGGTTCTGTGCACTATTTGGACCAGTGGCTGTCTTTCTTTTCCCTTTCATATTAGGCAGCTTGACGTTTCCTTTAACATTTTGAGGAAGATTGAGGGCCTGGAGCGGTTGACCAGAATAAAGAAGCTGTTCCTGCTTCACAACAAAATAAGCACCATCGCCAACTTGAACCATTTAACCAGCCTGGAGATGCTGGAGCTGGGCTCCAACCGGATCCGGGTAAGATAGTCGGCCCCTGGAACGTAGGACATTTTCCTACGTTATTAAATGATTGTTCAAAAGATGTATCATGACAATGTTTTGAAAGAACTATGTGAACATTGTGGAACTAATGTTGCAAATCAACCTTTGTGAAGAGCAGTATTGAGTGTACATGTGGCCATTTGCTTTGGGTGACACTGTTGGATACACACAAAAAAAATCGCTGGCTAGGTCAATACTGAAAAACAACATTTCACAATCTGAGGAGGAGCCAGGAGAAGGTTTTGGTGACAGTGATTTCATGGAGAAAACTATGTGCACCAAATGTTGGAAGAAGAGTTATTTTGGTTATCATCGATTTTCTTTTTTCTTTTTTTTTCTTTTCTTTTTTTTTGAGATACAGATGGGTTGTGTTGCATGTGTTTTTGTGTGTTTTTGGTTTAAGCCTAGAAAATAGCTGAGCTGCACATTGAAGAAGTGGTTGCGCTCTGCCACCCAAAAGCTGTCAAAAAACGCAAACGCAAAACATGTACAACAGTTACAAAATTGCCACCTCCAACTGTTTAGAAACCAAGTGTGGAGATTAGGGCCTTAATGTACTTTTGGAATTGAACTGACATACATTTGTTGACATTAATGATCTGACAACCTGGGTTAGGAGAGACCTGGCCGCCAGAAGACTGCTGTTTCGAGTGTAGAGGTGTCCCTGAGCCTCTAGGTCTGCAACTAACAATTATTTTTCACATTAGATTAATCAAATTATTATTTGATTAAGTTAAGTATATAAAATGAATAAATAAATAAATAATAGCAAATGCCTGTCGACCGATAGTAAAACTGATAGCAACTGATAATAGCAAATAATATAACAGTCTGCCGATTAACTGACTAATCATTCTTACAAAACACCTTACCTTAACTGCTCCTGGCGAGCTGGCTTTTTCCTTGCGTGGTTCACTCCGAGTCTGAATGTGTATAAATGGGCGAGTTGGAAACCACTTCGGGGGGCTGTCAATGTCAATACAGTCCTTTTTATTTCCATATAAAGATAATATTTAGAGAAGAGTAGACACTGATGTCTAAGTATCTGTCATGTCATGTTGTTGCCTGCAGATGATCGAAAACTTGGACAGCCTGTCCTCTCTGCAGAGCCTGTTCCTGGGAACCAATAAGATCACACAGCTACAGCATCTGGAGGGCTTGCATAATCTCACAGTTCTCAGCATTCAGGTACACCTTTGATTTTCAACACATTCTCTCTGTTGTTTCTGTAGGTTTGAGCAATGGTATAATGGACAGTATATTTAAACGTTCACAGACATGTATATAGATTATATTTTATTGTTTATGCCACCAGAGTAATCGTATCACTAAAATGGAGGGTCTGCAAGGCCTCTGCAACTTGAGGGAGCTTTATCTGAGCCACAACGGCATCGAACTCATCGAGGGGCTGGAGAACAATGTGAGTCATACGAATGCCAGTGGCCACAGTCCTGCCCAGTCCAACCATCAGCTTGCAAGCAATACAATACCTTGTTTTGTGGATGTGGCCGCAAACCTCATCTTTTTTTGTTTTTTGGCTCTTCCACAGAAAAAGTTAACTACTTTGGATATCGCGGCCAATCGAGTAAAGAAAATAGAAAATATCAGCCACCTGACGGAACTACAAGAATTCTGGGTATGACAACGCAATAGGAAAGAAATCTGAGTAGAATTATAACTGAACTTCATGCGTCATTTATAATTGAAGTCATTACATGTGTCATGGGAACTTGCAAGAAGTAGGGAATTTATCCTGATGAAAAAGGGGGTGGGGGGGAGCTTTCTTGTAGCTCTTCTACTATAGACCCTGATCATGAATAATGATGTATTAACAAACAAATGATCACTCTGTCCAGCACAGGCATGTTAGGGGGGTGGGGGGTGGGGTATGTTGAATAAAGCTAATGCCTGTGTGTCCCCCCACCCCCATCCTTACTCCCTCAGATGAACGACAATCAGATAGAGAACTGGTCCGACCTGGACGAGTTGAAAAACGCAAAGTCCCTGGAGACGGTGTATCTGGAGAGGAACCCGCTGCAGAAGGACCCCCAGTACCGACGGAAGATCATGCTGGCGCTGCCCAGTGTGCGGCAGATCGACGCCACCTTCATCCGCTTCTGAGACTCCCACTTCGGATCCTCCTGCCATGAGGACTCCCACCCGCTCCCCTCTCTCCCGAAATACCAGACCTCCCGTTCCAAAACCTATTGGCCTCATAGACGTCAAACCACACACACACACACACGCACACACGCGCGCCACGCACACAAACACATGCTCCTTCCCCCTTGCTTATACACAAATAAACATGTATACACTTTGAAGTTAGAGTTCTGCCGTGTTCACCCACTCCAAAAAAATAAAAACGTGTATGCAGCCATGCATAATTGTATCTATGCTGTTGTCTAGAAAGTGTGCTGATTTGATTGGCTGGATCTGAAATTTGTGAAGGGGCAACGAGGGGATTCTTCTGATATTTCCTCATTGTCTCCAGCCATTATATTTTTGCATGCATGATACACTATTGGAGTCCTACTCTTCACCCCCCCCCATTATTTTAACACTATATTTGAAGTTGCACTGCAATCTAATGAGACCAAATGGGGCATCTAAAAGATTTTAGGAAACATTTAACTGAGAGGAGACTTCTACCTCACCAAGTACCAGGTACCTCCCACAATAGGTACACCAGTTCATGAAGCATCTGAGAATAGGTGACCTTGGGGTGTTGTATATTTGACCATTGACACAAATAAATACTATTTGTTTTGGAATCCTATTTATGCTAAAATATCACAGTCCTGTAAATATCACAACTTTAAGCTCAACGAGTAATTTGTATTACCCGGGTGGGTAGTCACGATCAATTGTGCATAATTTGACCAATTAAAATAAAGTTATAGACAGTGCATGTGTTTATTGTGGTACTTGTCGAGTCTTGACAGCCTATTAGAAGTTAATGTGTATTAAAATAAAGATCGTATGGTTCCCTGTAATTGATGCTAGTTGTATATCTTTTTCTAAATTCAACAAGAGTAGACCTATTTGGCCTTGTCAAAAGTGGATCGTCGCGGTATTAACTTTACATGAGATAAAGATGAACATACATGAGATATATGAAGTCCCTTTATTGTTTTACCAACTCAATTTCTTAGGATTTTACAGATTTATATCGGCCTTTGTTAATTGACTATGTCGTCCTATGCTACCGACTTGTGTGTAACGTTAGCCAACAGAGGGCCGGCTTAGGGCTCGAACTAGTAGGCTCGTTCACGTTGCCTCGCGCGCTGTAGCTCGCTGCAGCCATAGGCTGCAACTGGCTACCTAACATGATGCATTGTGGGTTGAAACCGTGTCCGACTTGTCAGCCGACTGCAAAGACGTCACAGTTGCGCGACCATATCACGTGACCCACAACATCGCGAGAGCAAGTTTTTAGGAGGCATTCCGTGCAGCGCGAGGCAGCGCGATCTGAGGCGGCTGCAACCATAGACATCTTATCAGTAGACTGAGCATCTACCACTGCTGCCTACTGGCGCTGACGAGTCATCGGGCCGCCATCTTGGAGTGGTGATCCGCTCCACTCAGTGTAATTCGTTTGGCAGGAGCAATGAACTGTCAGCACATTTAATTAATCTTACCTCACTCAATACCACTGATTTTCACACGTTTTTTGTCATACGTGTAGCTATGATAAAGGACATGTTTTGGCGGGTTTTATATATATATTTTTTTTATTTATTATTATTGTGAAAAGTAATCCCCCCCGTTCCTATTTTTGACGGTCCGCTCATTTGAGCAGGAATACACTGAACACCAGCCCGGCGTCCTTGTTTTCTTCTGTAGTCGCTACTAGTTTAGGCTGCTCTCCGGCTCCCCATCACCACTCCAAGATGGCGGCAGAATTTCTCGCGTCACAGCAGCAAATGCTCCGTCTACTTATAATGGTGCGTTTTATTTACCTCGGATCTCGGACGTCCGAGGAAATTGCCTAGCAACACGCTGGAACACGCCCCTTTTCCTCGGATCTCGGAACCCTTTCTCGGTTGAACTCACAGGAGACCGAGCAAAATAAAACGCTTGAAGTGTAGACGTGACGTCACAGCCGAGATCCGAGACGAGATCCGAGTTCTAATAAAACGCACCATAAGATGTCTATGGCTGCAACCCGCTAGCCAACACCTCCTTGACAGCTAAATGGTTCCTATTGGTTAACAGTTCAGTGTTCAGGTCCGCACTCGGCGGCCACCTTTTGGACAAATGATGTGGCTTTTTATTTTGGTCGCTTGATCTAAACTTGTGTACATTGTGGTGTAGGCCTATTTATATGATGTGAGGTCTTGTTAATAATCCTACACGAATACAAACATAGAATGAATGGAATATTATGGTTAAAAAGCACCGGTAATTCCATTATTTCAATTTCGCCTGCCATGTAAAACGCAAATGCCACTAGAGCCGCCATGATCACGTCTACTTTGGTGTCCGACTTCACTGCGCTTGGCTGCAGTCTCTTTTAAAGCCCGCCCCCTCAGACACGGCAGCTCTCGTCTACGAGCTTAGCCTAGACAAGCATAGCCAAGTCCATCGTGAACGAGCCTAGTAGGCTCGTTGAATTGTTGATAACAATTACTAGAAAAGCGTAATACATTTAGTCTATTTATAAAGTTATGTATCAGTGCACAGTTGTAAATCCTGTTTTGTGCAGAATTCTTACAATTTAATTATTGTTATTTTTAAAGCAAGAAAAGTATAAAGAGTATTTCATATTTCGTTTTGAAGTTGTATATTATCACAACGTGCACGTGGATGATGTTTCTGCTTTTAGGTTTTTGCTCATAAAAGTACTATCTTTAATTGTGCTTTATTCAAATAAATATAACATAAATTATAAATGCATAATATAAACTAATCATAGTTGAATGATGTAAAATATAAACTATCCATGCAACGCTCCAAATGCATTTTTCAAAAGCATTCTTTCTTTCAAGAAATACATCTCCCATAATGCAACACAAAACCTCGGTGACGACGGGGCATTGCGCCAGGGACAGGACGGCGGAACGCACGCGCAACATTTGTGTTGTTGTTTGTGGCGGTAAGATGGCGGCGCTCGGAGATTCATCAGCTCCGGGGGTGAATGGGTTAATACAACAATTCACAGCAATCACAGGTAAATAAAATATTTTTATTTGTGTTTGGGCCACACGGTAACCATTTACTATCCCCCCGAGCAGCTAATCCGCCTAAGCACCTGAAATGTACTGCGCAGGAAACAAAATGGGCATGGATGTGTTGTACTGCCCCCTGTCAATGCTCTGCACTGGAGAGAGAAAAGCCAGTCACGGCTGACAAGTACGTGGGTCCCTGGCTCATAAACTTTAAAGTCAAACGGCGTGGGAAATGTGTATTCCTTTCACGGATGCCAAAATATAGCTTTCAAACACACTCTATCCGTGCAGTCTTATCACAGCGAGGGGACGTTCGCCGAACTTGCTCGATCATCTTTCGGATTGCATGTTTGAATATCTGGAATGGACGTCGGGTGTGCAACATTTTCCCTGACGAGCAGAGAGAGAGAGAGAGAGAGCAGTGCTAGCTCTCTAGGCTCCGCCTAATGTTCCTGGTAGCAGGCTGGAAATGAAAGCCCCTCACTTTTTTTTTGGTGGCATGATCGCAGTACGAGCGCCCAATCGTTCACTGATAGGAGAAAAGTTACCAAACTTCACTGTAACGCAGTATATTTTTTATTTATGTGTATACACCATCGGTTTGAATGGATGATGAAAATTAGATGGGTTCCTTGAAGAGGATACTTGCAATGGGAAGTGAGCATGCGCAGTTCGGTACTTTCAACACGAACTAAACTGTCGGTACAGCTCGTGTCATGTGCACGGGTTGCATGTCACTTCACTTCCACTTCCACTCCCACAATATGACCATAGAATATTCAAAATATCATGCATCATGTTAATAACGCTTTTAGCCATTGAATGGTAAAACTGCACGATTGTGTCCACCATGGTAGTGGGGGTGTTCATCCCAACATGTTCATTCTGCTGTACTGTCCTCGTACGTACTACTATGTTACTATGTTAATTATATCAATGGGTCTTTTATTTATTTATTATGGTTATTTTCTAGGAGCTACAGAGAGTATAGGAAAACATATGCTAGAAGCATGCAACAACAACCTAGAGATGGCCGTCACCATGTTCCTGGATGGAGGTGGCATTGCGGAGGAGCCCAGCACCAGTTCAGGTTCCGCGGCAGCTTCAAGCAGCAGAGCTCCACCTGAAGAGTAAATACATGTTTTATTCATATATCAGGAATACCTGTCCTCACTGTGTTGTATAGTCAGCAATTTAAATGACTTTATTGACTTTATTTTGTTAAACGTGTTAGGGTCTACCCCGTTGTCACTTGGTGGATGTTTGTAGTACAGACTAACGACACCTTACGTCACTTTATCTTTTACAGTGAAGTACGAGCCCCGATTCCCCAAAAGCAAGACATATTGGTGGAGCCAGAGCCGCTGTTCGGAGGTACAGTTCTCATTACGTGTGTTTGGCACCTCACACTTCTTAGGGGTACACTCTGAACGGCCTATTTTGTTTTCCAATTGCTGACATGTGATTGTCATGTGACCATCTTGACTGTGACCCCTGACCCTCATCATCCAGTGCCAAAACGTCGACGTCCTGCACGCTCCATCTTCGATGGCTTTCGGGACTTTCAAACGGAAACAAGTGAGTTTCTTTTATTATCTTTTGTTTTTATTTTTTTAAAGGGACAGTTCACAGATTGTCATTGTTTACCTTGTTTTCATGTCTGTTAACGTTTAGCCTATGCATCCAAATTCATCCTCTAAAAATCACGAAATAAGGTTGCAAATCAGTGAACTGCCCTTTTCAGACAGACAAGGACACTTACCTTGAGCACTTGAGCTCAAGTTAGAACTTGTTCAATTATTTAATAAGGGAAATGATTCAAAAGTTTAGTCATAGTGGTTGTCTTCTAGCACCTCACCAGGGGGACTTACAGGGGATGGTGTGTTTCTCCAGTCCGACAGGAACAGGAGCTGAGGAACGGCAGCACGGTAGACAAGAAGCTGAGCACCCTGGCAGACCTTTTCCGCCCCCCCATTGAGCTCATGCATAAAGGAAGCTTTGAAACGGTAAGGTTTTGGAGTGGCCTGACTACTTCTTTACTGGTATTGACTCAAACAAACATTGTGTTCGGTTGTATTGGTAACAGACCAGATAAAGCTGGTTCAAAGAAGAAGCCATGAAGTCATTCAATATACTGTAAATTCAAAGATGGATTTACTTAAAAAAAAAAAACATACATACACTCGCACCATCTCTGGGGGGGCACAAGGTTTCTTGCACCGCCAAAGATAAGGTTGGGGTGCAAAAAACCCTAAATATTGAAACAAAGTGAACTGACACGTTTGTCTGTCCCGTTAAATAAAGCAAGCGTGTTAGAACGCTGCACTGCACGATAGAATACTGTGCTGCGGTGCGCTGCGATAGCCCTCCGCCACCTCCCTCCCCTAAACATTCTAAAGCATCAGCTGCCAACATTCCTGACATACCAATGGTTGGCAGAGTGCCAAATTATTGACACATTGAATATGTCAGGGGGAAGGTTGGGCTTACAAGTGCACGTCAAGGACATACAAAATAAGAGGTAATGTACGTGCATTGTAATGCCCACAACATGAACAGTCAAAGAGCTGATCAATACAATCAGGTTTGACTCTTTCCGTAAGCCTGCAGGTGGGAACAATTTGCGTCTACTTTTCCCCACCCGCTGGACGATCCAAGTGAGCAGTGTGAAGTCAGTTCTTGCATACATGTGAGAGCCTGGCGAGTTACTTCCATGATCTCTACATTTCTAAATTAGTGACTAAAATGTAATTAAGCTAGGCCAACTCCCATTTATTCTGGCATGTTTATGGAAAATAAGTGCACGCCCCGCCACTCATATCGCAATTGTTTGAATATTATGTTATTTATTCTCTCGTCTCCTTCCATTTCCGGGTGAAATCCCTGGGTGAAATACTCGAGCATGCGCAGGACGCAAACTCCCGGTAATACGATCCGATCGAGTACACATGCAGGTAGATAGCCGACTATGACCGGCTCAAGCCCAGCTATCCTATCGACTTCACTAATCTGGTCCTGAGACGATCCAGCGATCCAGCGAAGCAGATCAAATAAACCTGTTTACAATCCAATCTTCATTTGATACGTTCATTACACGATTATGCTCCAGCATGTAAACGCAGTGTTTGCAGTTCTTTTAATTTGTGTTCAGTTGATAGGATTATTAAAAAGTAGTGAAGCATGTGGTTATTATGGACAGACATTCTTTTCATAGAATTCAAAGAAAATCTACTATATCGTGATAAATATCATTATGAAATTACCCATATCGTGATGGTAGATTTTGTCCATATCGCACAGCCCTAGCTCTGTGTGTTATGGTGTGAGCTAAAATAATAATTAATAATAATTGATTGAATTTATATAGCGCTTTTTTTTTCCACCTGGAAACTCAAAGCGCTTACAGTGAAGGGGGGACCTCACTCACCACCACCAATGTGTAGCACCCACTTGGGTGATGCACGGCAGCCAATAGGCGCCAGAACGCTCACCACACACCAGCTTGAGGTGGAGAGTGAGGGAATGAATGAATCAGCCAATTATACAGGGGGATGATTAAAAGTTAGCCAATACTTATGATTTGAGAATTTTGATTCTTTGACAGAGGATATACAGCATCAACCTTCTCATTAGGTGAGGTCAGGTGTTAAGGCTACCCAACATGTGATTTATGAATGAAGATTTATGTAGTAAAGTAAAAGTACATTTAAAAGTGTATGAATTCAATGTGCCAATTTATGTAAATATCAAAATGTAGGCTTAATTCATATAGCACACGTACTGTATGTAAATATGTTGGAACAGTTTGTGATTTAAAAGACTGCATTGACAAATATGTGTAAATGTGTCAAAATATACTCAGTAATTCAGTTATAGGCTATGTCAATATGTTCGAACAGTTTGATTTTTAAATAGCCTACCTCGGTCTACTCAAGAGGCCTATGTCTTCAATGGTTTTCAACTCATGAGAGCTATATTTGAAAAGTCTAACAACAACATTGGTCAAAATTGCATTGAATGAATGAATAAATACTTAATCTCATTGTCGTCTCAGAGTTATGAATAGGCAAAAAGTTTGGGTGGGCCTCGAAAGATTTTCAGAATTAAATTTGGGCCTCAGCAGGCAAAGGGTTGGTAACCTCTGGGTTAAAAATATTATAAATAATTAATCCATTAGAATTTCAATCCATTTTAAATTTTCGGTTGGTGAAAGCTCTTCTATAACATAACTGAAGTATAAACCGTATCCCGGTAACCTCCAACTCCAAGCAAAATAAGAATCATGTAACAAAAAGTTTTGTATTTCATAACTGTGCACATGCACAGCAATAGCAATCGTTTTCCCATGTCTTAGTTCAAAGTTACTTCAAAGTTGACATTGATTGCACAAAACCACAATAAACAGATTGTGAAACAGTCAATGGCAAAGAGAGACAATTGGTAAATTGCCTTAATCGCCATCTGGTGGCCATATAGTGTGATTGCGATTGTTTGGCTTGGTGTCATTCAATTATATTGGCCCTGACCTTTCAATAGAGGGGTCAAGTGTCAAAATTGCACAATGGGTTCTCAAGATGTCTACCTGTTTGTCTCATAAAGGTTGTATTGTCAATTTTGCATTGGATTTATTGAGATTTTACCTGAACCTACCTCTACTAAAACCTATGTATCTTTGATCTACTTGACTATATTGGCATCAAACATTGATCCAGGGACTAGTCGGATGTTGTACTATGGCCCTAAAGGGCTACAAACTGATAATGCACAAGGTGGTATTCAATCTAAAATGTTTTTCAGGTGGAATTTAAATCTTTCACTTGTGCTGTGTTCTAGCGTTGTTCACTCTAACCAAGTAGAATCCACATTGAATATTTTGCACAAAAATCGTTCTTTTGGGAAAGGCCACATGGTCCGTGTGCTGGAATCTCGCTTGAAATGTTGTACACTCTTACGTGTCCGTAACATGACCTCCATGTTCCAGGCGAAAGACTGCGGGCAGCTGGAGAACAAGTGGCTGATGATCAACATCCAGAACGTGCAGGACTTCGCCTGCCAGTGTCTGAACCGGGACGTGTGGAGCAACGAGGCCGTGCGGACCATCATCAGAGAGCACTTCATCTTCTGGCAGGTCCGTCTCCTGTCCGCCAGTCACTCCACCTCGCCGTGAACCACTCTCTCCCCATCTGAGGAACCCACACAGCTCTGCATGGGTCATAATGCTTCACTTCCCAGCCTCGTTGGTTTTCTGTTTTGGTAGTCACAATGTACATCCTCTCTCACAGGTGTATCATGACAGTGAAGAGGGCCAGAGGTACATCCAGTTCTACAAGCTAAACAAGTTTCCCTATATTTCGATCCTTGACCCTCGGACAGGTGAGTGTTGTGGGGGGGCGTTCATGCCGCTGGGCTGCTCTAGATGTGCTGCTCTACGGACATGTCCATGAATACCAAAACCTGTCTGCCCCCATCAGGTCAGAAGATGGTGGAGTGGAATGAGTTGGATGTGGCGTCGTTCCTGGAGCAGGTCACGGGCTTCCTGGCGGAGCACGGCCAGCTGGACGGACCGTCCTGCAACGCGCCGCCCGCCAAGCGCGCACGCTCTGTGAGACTCCGCCCCTTATGTCCTCTTTTTAATCAGGCTCCTCCCATGTGTAGTTTTCAAATGCGATCACAGAAGACTTAAATTGTCCTTCACG
>OMLJ01033304.1:0-15360 GCA_900302595.1 Gadiculus argenteus | reverse complement strand
CGAGATTTGAGGCCTCGTTTTAATTCCTCTGCCTTTTGTAGCCTTTGTTCCATGTCCATATTCTTGTTTTTGTCCGCGTGTTTCGTTTCATAATGTCGTCTCAGATTATACTCTTTCAGTACCGCCACACTTTCTCCACACAGAAGACACACAGGTTTTCCAGCTACCTCCGTGAACATATACTCCGACTCCCACCTTGTTTGAAACCCCCGGTTCTCAGTGTCCACCTTCCGTTTTGCCATTTTTGATGGGTATCTGAAAGTTAATTTTACTGTGATGCTGACGACTGCTGTGCCAATAAATATTGAAATGAAGCAGCCTACTGCTCGGTGCGTCACCGTTGCATTGTGGGAAATGTAGTATTGGTGCGTGTAAAAGATCTGCGGGCTGCCGGCTTGCTGCGGTCTGCGGGCCGGTTCTAATAATAAATCAAGATCATCCCAGGGGCCGTAAAAAACCTTCTCGCGGGCCGGATGTGGCCCGCGGGCCTTGACTCTGACATATGTGCCCTACATCATAGTTACCTCACCTTACCATATTCCCATGTACTATTATTTACTGTGTCCATTATTTTTACATCCATAATGTATTTTAGTAAACAATGTCAAACCTTTTTTCTTTTTTTTAACTAATTTAGCTCTTATCTGATTTCATGATTTCTTTCCAGTGCCTAAAGCAGTCACCAACCTTCTGGTAGCTGATGTCAACACCACTGCCGTCCATTTGACTTGGCACAGGCAGGATGACCATAAGTCAGACTACTCCTATGAAGTCACGGTACTTGGAAAGGACATCCCAAACCAATGGAACACCACCACTGAGAACTACACTGTCACCAGTCTGACTCCTGGAGTAAACTACACCTTTCAAGTGTCAACAGTTGTACAAGGAGTCAAATCAACAGAGGAGACCACCAGTAGTTACACAGGTATGTCCTTGAAGCTTCCTTTATCTTCATCATGTAGACTATGTCCCAGATTCTGTCATTGTCACAGGGTGTGCAGATTCAGACATCAGACTGAGGGTAGGTGTGAAAGGAAGGTTTACCACATGAAATCACACTGACAGAAACAAACCCTAAAACAAATAAGGAACCCTTAAACAGGGACCGGAACTACTTGACCTAAATACATGGAACACAGGTGAACAGATATACCATCAACACAGGTGATGACCATCACACTTACAACAAAGGAAAAAAAATTGTGTGTTGGTCAGGGACCAGTGCCCTGTACTACAAACCTCGATTAGTGGGTTAGCGAGGTATGTTGCGTTCAAAGCCTGGGTTAGCTGGGACACGAAAGTCGCTCTCTTTTAGCGTTGCTGTATCACCATGGTGACTTATGCTGTCAACCAAACCTGGTCGGGAGCAGGTTTTCAGCTTAGTCTATTGGGTTAGATTGGTGTGCGCAGCTTCCTATCCCCTCTTTGGACAATGGCGTCACCATTTGTGGGTGTTCCCGTGGACCTCGGAGCCCGTATCGTACAGGGTCTCTCCGGAGACAGAGGGTCTTTTGTGACAGGTCCGATCCCTTGGCATTGCCTGTGAATATTCTTTATTAGAGATACAGGTTCTCCTCAGAGGGTATTGGCTATTTGATCGTCCTTGTTGGACTTTATATAGGCAATGCTTACTGTTGCGCAGTGTGTCTCCGTTCGTCTCCCAAGTGATGCGCATTTATGTGAAGCTTAAATAGTCCCAATTCTTGTGTCATATGGAATACTTATTCACTAAAGGTTATAGAATTATATTTTCATGCTTATTTCAAACTTTAACCCATGTTCTCAAGGCTATGCTGGCACCACATCTATGGGGGTAAAAAGCATAACAATGGACCGGCGAGATTTGAACCCCGGTCGCTGGCGTTCGGGTATTACAGTAATCCACTATGCCACCGCCGCTACCTCTCAGTGGTTGAAAACATATGCAATACATTTTATACATAGGGTGTATTTAAAGTGAATAAATCCCTAAATGATAGAATAAGGCAGCTTGAACGTTGCTTATGCATTTTGAAATCATCAGCACTCTATTGGGATTATCCTCATCCTCATCCTCATCTTCATCTGCTTATCCGGGGTCGGGTCGCGGGGGTAGCAGCTCAAACAGGAGGCCCCAGACTTCCCTTTCCAGTTGAGGTCAACAGAGTCCCATCCTTACTGTACACAGCTTGGATGGTTCCCCGTTTCGTCTTCCTGAGTTGCCTGAGATGGTCTTCCAGAAACACTTTGGTGCCAATCAAAAGTCCTTCTCCATGGCCTCTCCGAACTTCTCCCATACCCGCTGCTTAGCCTCCGACATGGCAGCAGCTGTAGCCCTTCGAGCCTGTCGGTACCCTGCAACCGAGTCAGGAGTCCTCCAGGATATCATATCCCGGAAGGCCTCCTTCTTCAGTCGAACGGCTTCCCTGACCACTGGTGTCCACCACGGTGTCCGAGGGTTACCGCCCCTTGAGGAGCCTAAGACCCTGAGGCCACAGCTCGCCGCCGCAGCTTCAGCAATGGAGGCTTTGAACACCACCCACTACGGCTCAATGCCCCCAACCTCCACAGGATTGCCAGAAAAACTCAGCCGGAGGTGTGAGTTGAAGATGCCTAGGACGGGGGCCTCCTCCAGACGTTCCCAATTCACTTGCACTACTCCTTTGTGTCACAAGGTCTTCCGACCAGCAGAGGGCGACAGAGAGCACTTCCAGGGGGACCAAGAGGAAGTAACCGGAAGACATCCATATTTAGTCCTTCCTACTCACCTGGAACGAAGGACGGATTGATTGTATTTAGTGTTCATGTTTCTCACCTGTGTTCAGTCATTAGCCTTCATTAGTTAGAGTATTTAAAGACCTCTGTATGCAGTGCCTCTTGCTGAGTCTTGAACGTTTACTGAGACTGTGTTCCCGTGTATGGTAAAGATTTCTACGTTTTCAAGTAAAAGCCTTGGACCCCCTGTGACTCATCGTCTGACTCTGTTTTCCTGGTAGACCATCAGCATTGGCTAAGGGGAATAGAGCCTCTGGTGGTCAAGCTCTAAATCTGCCGTGACAGTTTGGGCTTACCAGGTCTATCCGGAAACTTCCCCCATTCCCTGATCCAACAATCTATTGGGATTAATGGCAAACAATTCTGCATTTGGCAGTTATTTTATAGAAAATATGCAGAACCTATTTACTTATACTAATTTACACAATCTGCAATTTTTTGTCAGCACGCCTCCCTAGCCTTATTATGTGCAACTGTGTTGCCCCTAGCTGTTGATTTTTGAACTCTTCATAGAAGTTCATTAGGACTATCTGTTCCTCTTGAGTGAAATAGACTGCTCTTGATCTATCCAGTTTGTAAAGGTGAGTAAAATGACGCGATAAACGCCCCTTTCACGTGAACGTACATTGAACCTAAAGCGGAAAACCTGGCTTGACTCATCGAATCCTAAGTGAGTGTCATAGTGCCATTTAACTCTGATTGGGAGTTGCGTCTCTGTCGATCCAGGTTTTCCCAAGAAAGCCTGGGTATGTTCAGCGAGGTTCGCAGTATACCCCACAGATCCTTAGCCATTGAGTGTCTAAATATTTGCTGAGGATATCCTACATCATCGTTACCTCTCCTCGTCATATTTACTGTATCCCTTATTATATATTTTTGCAATCATCTTAATGTATTTTAGTAAACAATGTCAAACTTATATATTTTTTTCTAATCTCTAAGCTCTAACCTGATTTCATGGTTTCTCTTCCAGTGCCTGGAGCAGTCACCAACCTTACTGTTGCTTATGTGAACACCACTGCTGTCTATTTGAGCTGGTTCAATCCGTATGACCAACAACCGTATTATGAATACGAGATTCTAACTACAAACATGTCAGGAACAACCATAGTTGAAACAACACAGTCCAACAGCACTATGGCAATTGTAACTGGTCTACAACCAGGAACTAGGTATTATTTCAATGTCACTGTGGTGGTGCCAGGGCATAAATCTGCTGTGGAACAGAAACTCGGTTACACAAGTGAGTATTTCTGAATGATGTAAACAATATAAAACAACTCAGTTTGACTCGAAATGTAGCTCTAATCTAGTTTAATGGATTCCTTTCCAGTGCCTAAAGCAGTCACCAACCTTCTGGTAGCTGATGTGAACACCACTGCTGTCTATTTGACCTGGCTCAGGCAGGATGACCATAAGTCAGACTACTCCTATCAAGTCACGGTACTTGAAAAGGACATCCCAAAACAATGGAACACCAACACCGAGTACTACACCGTCACCAGTCTGACTCCTGGAGTAAACTACACCTTTCAGGTATCAACGGTTGTACAAGGAGTCCAATCAACAGAGGAGACCATCAGTAGTTACACAGGTATGTCCTTGAAGCTTCCATTATCTTCATCATGTAGAGACTATGTCCCAGATTCTGTCATTGTCACGGAGTGTGCAGGGAGGTGAACCCAAATTCAGACATCAGACTGAGGGTAGGTGTGAAAGGAAGCTTTACCACATGAAATCACACTGACATAAATAAACAAGGAACCAAATAATGGAGGCATAGCTATGAGACTTAAATTCATAGGCGATGACCATCACACTAACGACAAAGGAATAATGAGGTAGTGTGTTGGTCAGGGTCTAGATCCTTACAGCCATTGAGTGTCTGAATTATATTTGCTGAGGATACCCTACATCATCGTTACCTGAACTTAACATATTCCCAGTCACATTTACTGTTTCTAAATACCAACTTTCTAAAAACCAACCTGCTGGCCTCAAAGCAGCATAGGGGTGTTTACGGGGTGACACTGATTTTCTCCCTGTCAGGTATTACCAAGTCCAACAGGCCTGGTACCGCCAGTTAATGACTCTTTAGCAGGCTCTGGCACTGCGGGTGAAAATAGCCTATCACAACCTGAGGGACAGTAGTTCCTGTGGTGGCAGTCTACAGACCGACATCTTGGTGCGCGAGCAGTGGTCTGGCAGATGAGCACCACTATCTATGGTACCAACAGTGGAGCACATGTCCCGAGTCAAATGGGAACGGCAGAGACCTCGGACTGCCGGTAGTGTTCGGGTTGGTGTAGGAAGGATCCCGCTGTTAAAATGTTACAAATCTATTGACTAGTCAAAATCTAATTCTTAGTACAGTCGGTGCCGGCAGCCATGGTGTAGCCAGTCTATGGCTGTGGCAGTTCGAGGGCGTGGAGCTGTAGGGGGATGTGGGGAAAAGCTACTCCAGGAGTGGAAACGCTGACAAGGATAAGAGTGGACCTGTGTTGTCTCCAGGAGACAAGATGGAAGACGGGTGGTGTCAGGAGAATCAAGGGAAAAGACTCCAGACTCCCGCACAAATTCTTCTGGTCTGCAAACTACAAGGGTATTGGTGGAGGAGTGTTGGGAGAAGGTGTTTGAGGCCGTTCGGGTCTCGGACAGGATCCTTCTTGTGAGAAGGTTCATCGGTAGAAAAAGATTGTTTCTACCAAATGCTGCAGTGTGCCGTCGTCAAGATACCAGCCTCTGAACAGCTCCTCATCTGCGGCGACTGGAACGGACATATCGGCGCCAAATCCACTAGCTACAGAGAGGTCCATGGGGGACAGACCATTGGTCAATGGAACACTGAGGGGGTGTTGGAGTTTGCTGTTGCAAACAAGCTAGTGGTGGAAAACTCCTCAAACGCCGACGAGACACAGATCAACTATGTCCGGTATCGGTGCGCCTCTAGGAAGCAGGTGTCTAACATGGTAAGGTTATCCTAGAAGTGGAATGTGCATCGCAGCATAGACTGGACAGATTATTTGAGGCCTTCACAGCTAGAACATGAGACGTTGAGGTACAGCCCAAGTCAGTGGATACGCTCTGGTCCTCACTGAAGGACAATCCGCTGCAGTCAACAGAGCAGGTGTGTGGCATCTCTTCAAAGCACCAGTGGAGGAAGCAGACGTGGTGGTGGAACGACCTTGTGGAGAGCAATGTCTATGAAAAGTGCAGATGCTTCAAGGTGTGGAAAACCGGGGGTAGCCGGGCAGCCTACAATGCAGCCAAGCGTATCTCCAACCGAGTGGTACAGTCAATGTACTATGGCGTGAGGAGTGTGAGTTGGAGGAGGTTACAGTGATGAGTTTGGAGTGATTAGGGGTGCACCAGGGTTCTATCCTAAACCCCCTGCTCATCATCGTGCTCGAGGTGCTATCTCTGGAGTTTCTGGCTGGGAGCTGCTGTACACGGAAGACATGGTTACCATCGCTGGCTCTCTGGAGGAGCTGCTGGTGAAGGTCCAAACGTGGAAGTCAGGGATGGAGAAAAAGGGCCTACGAGTCAACATGGGAAAAGACAGATGCTCGATGTCTGGGCACAGCATGGCCGAATGACGGAAGACCAATGGAAGAGGTGAGGATTGGTGAGGACAGGCTGGAGGTCGCCCCGAAGTTCTGTTATTTTGGTGACCTGCTCTCTGTGGGGGGGCGGCTGTGGGCTCACGGCTGTAACCCACTGCAAGTGTGCATTGGGGAAGTTCAGCCAATTCCTTCCTCTGCTCACCAATCAACATCTACCGCTAACATCCCGGAGCCGTGTGTACTCAGCCTGCGTGAGGAGTGCGATGCTGCACGCTTCCGAGACTGTCGACAAGGCGGTGAAAACTGAGACTGTAAATCACCTCAGACACAACAACCGCACAATGATCCACTGGATATGTAATATCGAGGCCAGGGATGTCAGCTCAAACTCGCTCCTCAAAATGCTCGGCATCCAGGACATGGACGTAGTGCTGCGAACAAACAGACTGAGGTGGTTCGGCCACATTGAACGCAGCACTGGCTGGATCTCGCTTGTGAGAAAACTGGAGGTGCCCTCTGAGAAGAGACCAGAAAGACAGAAGAAGACGTGGGAGGAGGTAGGACCGAGCAAGGCTGGGCATGGATTCCACAGACTCCCAGAACCGCTCTGTGTGGAGAGAACGATTACGGCGAGTCAGACAGGCCCCACTCACGGGAGAGGAATAATTCCGGCCTTGATCAAATAAACGAGGATGATGATGATGTGTCCCTTATTTTTGCATTAATCTTAATGTATTCGAATAAACAAGCAATTTTACTTTTTTATCAAATGTAGCTCTAATCTGATTTCATGGTTTCTCTTCCAGTGCCTGGAGCAGTCACCAACCTTACTGTTGCTTATGTGACCACCACTGCTGTCCATTTGAGCTGGTTCAATCCGGATGACCAACAACCGTATTATGAATACAAGATTCTAACTACAAACATGTCAGAAACAACCATAGTTGATCAAGTACAGTCAAACAGCAATATGACAAATGTAACTGGTCTACAACCAGGAACTGGGTATTATTTCATTGTCACAGTGTTGGTGCCAGGGCGTAAATCTGCTGTGAACCAGGAACTTGGTTACACAAGTGAGTATTTCTGAATGATATCTGCTGAGGAAACCCAAAATCTGCATCACCTCACCTTCCTTTTATATCTCATATTCACTGTTTTACCTTTTTTGCATTCATCTTCATTTTATTTAGTAAACAATATGAAACAACTCATTTTAAATCAAATGTAAAGCTTTAATCTAGTTCAATTGATTCCTTTGCAGTGCCTAAAGCAGTCACCAACCTTAAGGTAGCTGAATTGAACACCACTGCTGTCTATTTGACCTGGCTCAGGCAGGATGACCATAAGTCAGACTACTCCTATGAAGTCACTGTACTTCAGGAAAAGGACATCCCAATACAATTTAAGACCAACACCGAGAACTACACTTTCACCAGTCTGACTCCTGGAGTAAACTACACCTTTCAGGTGTCAACGGTTGTACACGGAGTCAAATCCACAGTGGAGACCACCAGTAGTTACACAGGTATGTCTCTGAAGCTTGCTTTAGATTTATCAGTAAAGGATGTCTCAGATTCTGTCATTGTCGATTGCTCACACATGGAGGTGAACCAAATGCAGAGATCAGACTTGGTATAGGTGCAAAACAAAGCTTTACCACATAAAATCATGCGGGCAGGAACTAAAAGACTGTAAAACATTGAACACAGGTAAACATAATGAATAACAAAGGTGAAACCATTAACTTAAAGACAAAAAATAAAAAAACAAGTTGTGAGTGTGGTTGGTTCAGGATCATTGGTCATTGAGTATGTTTGAACTATATCTGCTGAGGAAACCCCAAATCATTATTTCCTCATAGCATATTTCTACAGTCATTATGACCCTATAATGTTTTTTGCATTCATATTAATGTATTTATGTAAACATAAAACTAATTTTAAATCAAATGTAGTTCTAATCTGATGGTTTACATTTAGGGCATTTAGCAGATGCTTTTATCCAAAGCGACTTCACACTGCTCCATACCGTTCATACATTCACACACCGACAGCCAGCTGGTTACAGTTGTGTTTAGGTGTCTTGCTCAGGGACTCCTCAACACTGTAGGAGCTTGGAGGAGCCAGTGATTGCACTTGCAACCTCCCGGTTACATGTCAACCCGCTCTACCTCCTGAGCTAAGCCAATCCCAGTTTCAGTACTTAAAGTAGTAAAACTTACGGTATCTTGTTTGAACAGCACTGCTGTCCATTTGACCTAGCTCAGGCAGGATGACCATAAGTCAGACTACTCCTATCAAGTCACTGTCCTCAGAGATAGGGATTTTGATCTCCAACAAACAACCTTCACAGAGAATTACACAGTCTGCCTCCTGGAGTAAGCTACACCTTTCAGGTGTTAACGGTTGTGTCCCTGAAGCTTGCTTTTTCTTTATTATGTGGATAATGCACCACATTAGGTCTATGAAAGGTATTTAGCTACAGGGCTCTCAAGTTTTGAAGACCGGCAAGAGTGACAGTTGCGAGGGGGGGGGGAGAATGTGCTGTCTTTTGCAGTTTTCCGCCCCCGATTCAAATCGTTAACGGGGGGAGAAATCGGAGAAATCCAGATTGTCCCGACGGCCGCTACGGGGGGGGAGAGCGGTCCCCGATCGTCGTGACGGCCACTACGGCCCAAGTCAGAGAGATTTTGTGCGCTGCGGCATAAAATATAGACTAGTTTTTTTCAGCATGAGAAATACGATGTGTGGCGGGAGAGCGTGACAAAAGACCGAAATGAGTGACTGACAGTGTCACTTGAGAGCCCTGTAGCTAATGGCCAGCCAACTATGCGCATGCGCATCTTCATAGACCTAACCAAACGCCATTAGACAGTTGAGCCTCTTCTCCAACCTCTAATTGATCGAAGTTTCATGCCATCTGCATAGTGTGTGCTTCAACTCTCCTGGAACAATTGTCAATTGTTTGTTGTGGAGGTAGCCTTGTTTACCATCATTCCCAAAACAGTTTTTACATGTTTTAGTATTTTCAGTTTATTTTGTTGTCTGCAGTTTTATGATGACAATATGGTCTACACAGCCATGCCTGATCTGTTCATATACCTACATTGAAATGTGGTGATAAGTTTGTTTGCTATTTCGCATGCTTTCACCCTCTTAATTTGCCATATTTATTTTACTTACTTTATAACAGCGCCGGGTTCAGTGTCTGAATTGAAGGCCTTGGGAACTACTACAAATATGTCCGTAACCTGGAAAGCTGCAAGTGGCCGAGTGGATTATTACTCTGTGCTGCTGAGTAGAGCTGGCCAGTGGGTAGAAAATCAGACCCATCTGAGCAACACAACGCTTCACGCCTTGTTTGAGAAACTGAATCCAGGGACACTGTACCATATCCAAGTCTACACAATGAGCGGCCAGCTCTCTGACTGCATGGCCACTGACAATGCAACTTGTGAGTCGATTTATTCTATATTTTAAATTAGCTTTGAAGTCTCAGTTCTACAATTGAAGGACCTAAAGTTTTGGCCTTTTTTTCATGAACTTAAGGTTTAATGTCTGAACTGACTTTATATGTACATATATGTGTTCCCTTTTAGCTTCCTGTTGTAATCCTTTGAACTCTTAAGTCAAAGTGGGAGTCTAAATAGTTGTACTCAAGTAAACGTATAATCAACATGATTCATTCTAATTTTAAGATTCCAATCTGTGGCATTCCCTCTTCGCATTTGCTCGCCATTGTTTGTCGTACGTGGATTTGTGTTCATTGAACCCCATCGAGTGACGTTCAGTTCGGAGGTTATCCCTCAGGCATTTCTGAAAACATGGATTATATCTTTGTTTTCTTCTTTATATCTCGTTTTGTACAGTTCCAAACCCTCCAGGTCCTTTGGCAGTAGAGTCCCAGACTACCGACTCCATCAACGTGAGTTGGACTTCACCTGAATACGAGAAGACTGGTCAATACATCTTCTCAGTGTCCTACCTGAACCATACCAATTCCACGGGAAACAACTGGCTTCTTCTGGGGGACCTCCAGTCAGGGACACTGTATAACATCACCGTGGTTACAGTTGGCCCACTAGACTACCAGAGCGAAAAGGTGGCGATATTCAATTCTACCAGTAAGTGAACCTGCAAACACGTCATTACGGAGTAAGAGAGTGAGATTTAAAGAGTACAATTGATCATTAATTTAACTTTGAATCAAATGATAGATGAATGAAGGAAAACTCCATCAATATGGAGCACCATTCAAGCTCCATATTGCATGTTTATATATTATTCAGAGCAGATAAATAAACAATTATTCAAACGCACACGTATAACAATATTTATTTAACTTGTGCTGACTATTAAGAAACACCATCCATTTGTCATAAAATCAAAACGTATGATATAAGTAGACTATATCTACTTTACATTCTTTAACATTGTTCAATGTTTGCAGGACCGCATCCTGTGAGTGAGTTAAGACAGACTGGAATTGCTCCAACTTCTGTGGTCTTGACGTGGTCTCAGCGAGACCTTCAATCTGGGTACTCCTACTTGGTGCACGTCTCCAACTCTACTGACGACACAACTTTCGAAAAAGCTTTCGAAAGCCCGCACAATATCTCCGGTCTTGAGTCCGGGGGCAACTATACTTGCACTGTTACCACGCAAACAAGGGATGGCACCGAGACTCTTTCCCCCGGAACAACGGCATGTTATACACGTATGTTCCTCCATGTCTAAAACGATACTGTATAGTTCGTAACGCAAAGCTTATTTGTATTTTTTTAATATTGTGTTTTTTTATATTGTGTCGCTAATTTTCAGGACATTTGTGTACACTGATACAATAACACATTTATGGAAAATAGGGTAGATTTGAAATGGGACATCATTAGTGCACCTTCAAACATTCTGTCCTTGTGTCTGCAGAGCCCCATGCTGTGGGTACCATACAGGTTAACACCCAGAACACAACCGCCATTGGCCTGAGCTGGGAGAAACCACAGCAGTATCGGGACACCTACAAATACAGGATTGAAGCGAGTGGCTGCACCTTCCGTAATGTTACGGCTGTAAATGAACAGGCAGAGATGACAGAGCTTTTGCCAGGAGCCCAATGCCAGTTTTGTGTTCTGACCATCTCTGAGGCAGGCATCGAGGCAGAAGCCCGGTGCACTTCTCAATACACCGGTAGGTGCCTCCCCTCTCTCTTTTTCATTGTCAAATGTAACTATTCCCATTCGGTTCTTTTGTTAACTTAAAACAATTAAAACAGAGGGGCATTACTTAAACCCAGATATGTAGAAAATATATAAATACATATTGCAGACACATTTTCAAGAAAATAACTTATTTTGGTTGATTATATTGTTATGTTGTTATATTATATTGTTTATTATATATTTACATTGGTTTATTTGACAGGGACAGTACGCATTAAAACATTTCAGTAACTGTGTTACTGTTACTCTTGAGTTAGCCAGGAAGGCTAGCATATGTCCCATGATACGTCCCATGCCTAACCTGGCTGTGTGCCAAATGAGATGGGACCCCCGTTATAAGTATTTTATAAGCCTTTACTCTTCATTAACAAAACGGCGATATCGATTTGTAGATGATTAATAAGTACTATTGGATACATTCGCCTACCAGCCTATCCAGTGGACAATTTGTTATGCTGATCTATCTATCATACATCTCGGCTGATGCTCTCACTAGGGGTTTCACAGAGGGTCGGTTTTGACATGGCTTGCATTTGCTAATCAACATCACAACTGATCCCTTTAAAGGTGCACTTAATAATCATCTACAAATGTGTCTTAATTTTTGTTAATGATAAGTTAATCACGAATAAGGGCTTATAAAGGAATGTTTTGTTAGTGATTAGTTAATTAACTGGAGGCTTATAAATGGCTTTTGAGTCATGACTGAACGTTTTTATCTGGTTTTACCCAATGTTCCTGTGATCTCTCTCGCTCGCTCCGCCTCACACAGAACCGAAGCAGGTCCACCCTACCGTGTCCAACCTAGGCCTCAACAACACCATCCGGGTGTCCTGGGCAGCTCCTGAAGGAGACGTGGAGCACTATTATGTCTATCTGAACAGCAGTAACCAAACCTATAGTAGGAGGCTGTCCCCTCTGGAGAACTTAACCTCCCAGTTTGACAACCTCTTGCCCGGGCGGGAGTATTCGGCCATGGTGATTACTAGCAGTGGGCCCTTCAACACAACCTCCAGGGTGATCACCAATGCCACTTGTAAGTGTGAATAGATGGCTTTACAGAGGGGCATCATGCATTGTTTGTGTTTTCATTTATTCAATTAAATGATTAGTTTCAATCAACTTGGATACCATTTATATTTTTCTTTCAGTTCCGAACCCGCCTGGAGCAATTGAATTCCTGACAAAAAACACTAGCTCCATTAAGATTCGATGGCAGGACGCCCATCTCAAGACAGACTCTTGGTTTTATGTGGTGACTTATTTCCCACCCAACCAAACCAAAAGGAATTCCATCGATAGCACCACTCATACATTTTCAGACTTGAACTCCGGAACACCCTACAACATTTCCGTAGCTACAGTGGGGCCATTGGACTTTAGAAGCGGCAGTATTTCGATCTCAGTGACCACAAGTAAGGATTTCAATCCATGCACACAATAAAATGA
Organism: Gadiculus argenteus; assembly: GCA_900302595.1. Lineage (NCBI taxonomy): Eukaryota > Metazoa > Chordata > Actinopteri > Gadiformes > Gadidae > Gadiculus > Gadiculus argenteus. The sequence continues at coordinate 2,370 of OMLJ01033304.1, read as the reverse complement.
TAACAAGCACACTCAAACCTGGCAAGTGATATGGCTGTTTTTGTTCTTAATTGATTAGAACCAGAGAGCGTCCAATCCCTCCATGCCAACGCAGAAGAAGAGGCCATCTTGCTTACATGGACCAAGCCTGTCGGTTACAAACAAAGCTACTTCTACTTGGTAACATGGTCTGGTGGACCAATAAACGGCAATAAAACAAACCAGGAGATGCTAAACGTGAATCCACTGGTTCCTGGAAGCTCCTACAATTACAGTGTGATCACAGTGACTTCGGATGGCACTCGATCTGATGCCGTGGATCGATCCAAATGCACAAGTATGTCCATTAAAGTCTGTATTTTGTGTTTATTTCAAGCATAAGTGATACTTCATGATTATTTTACAAAATAACCAGTGTTCCGCTTCTAAATTATTTGATTAATCTGAACCCTCATCTTTTTTTTATACAATATGCAGTTAATGTCAGAGATAAATGTGGTTTAACTAACACTCAAACAAATAAATATTTCACCCATTCAGCCTCTTTTGGGCCTTTTAAAAGAGAATGATTGTTTCACCTAAAAAACAGGGTAATTGAATGCTGTACGTCAGTTTCTGCATATATTCAATAGTGGGTAAGTAAATAATTAGCTAAATAAACTAAATGGGTGAAATACTAAAATAAAGTTTTAACGCAAATTTAGTATAATATTCTGTGTTAATGATGCTGTCCTTAGAGTTGCTTGTGTCGTGCAGAGCTTTCCTCTTAAGGTCCACATGAAACGGACAAGGACTAATTTATCTACATCTCTGTTCTGGTGTTGTAGAAGCCAGCTCGGTGCAAAACCTCACATGTTCAAGTCTGAATGGAACCGAAGCCCACATCATCTTGGTTTGGACTCGACCGAAAGGCATGAGTCCTGTCTTCCAATTAGGCCATCACCAAAACAAGAGTTACCAAACTACTTGGAAAAATCTAACGGACCCTGAAAGTTGCAGGGCTGACTGTACATACACGATCCCCGACCTGAAGTACTACACAACATACCAAGTGACCATGCAGACACTGAGCTGTGGAAGCCCGAGCACCCCTGTACCTCTAGTCTGCACCACTGGCATCACAAGTAAGATATGCACCTTTTAGCACCTTTTCTTTTACTTTTGCGTTTATTTGGCAATACTATTGGAGATAGGGTGCGGGAGAGAGGCTACTTCTGTTACAAATCACAGCTACATACCTAGAGCACCTTTTCAACTGTTTATTGAGTTGAATAATAGGTATAATAATATCAAATAATTTCATCTTGGCTTGTTAATTAATTCATTGTCTGTAATATTTTCTCTTTTTTTTCTCAAGATCCTATCATCCCAAATGACCATGAATCATTAGTACAAGTGACTAAGTATGCCCATGACAGTTTTACCTTAAACATTCAGCCCGAGATGCTTTACTCCACCACTGGCCCAATAAGTTATTACGGGGTGCTCCTGACGAACAACCTCAACGGTAGGTTTGGACAGATCCTCTTAAATTGTTTATGGTGTGCACAGACTAATGCACTGCACTTTAATGTCAGACATTATTCCGAATGACGATGTAATTGTTGGTCATAGTTGATTAGATGTGTAGTTAAATGTTAACGACAATGTCATGAATGCCATGCCAAGTGCTATGGTTAGGGGTTTGATTCACACTGGGAAACCATGCTAGGAATGTATGCACTTTGGTTGAGGCATATATTGAAGTATGACATTCCATTTGGATAAGGCAGTGGTTCCTGATCTTGGGTGTGACTTCTAGGGGGGGGGAAATAGGAACTACATAGAGGGAGCAACAAGGGCAAGGGCCACAAAAAGCTAGTGGAAACTAGCTAAATAAAGTGGAATGGCCCTTTATTTCTCCAGACCAAAAAATAAAACGTTTGAGATCCAATGGCACAACATTTACATGTAGGGCATTTAGCAGATCCAAAGAAACTTACAATAAGTACATTTGTCGAGAAAGAGAAACGACAATATAACGCTATCGGTACAGTAAATATGTTCATAGAAACAAGTGCCAATCACAATTGCTAGGTCAAAGTGCAAAGTGTATTTTCATTAGGTGTATTTTCTTTGACTACTCTTCTTTAGGCATGGATTCATCTAAACTCAAACAGTACTTGAACCAAACCTATCAAGACTGGAGTGCAGGCAGAACATCCATATACCTGGCGACAGTGAAAGAAAACCTCAGCCCAGTTCGGAGTGGAGATAACTCACGATTTAGAAGAGAAGTCAGCGATCTGCTTGTTGACATTGGGGATGGTGGAACTTGGAAAGGATATACCAATGGTGCACTGAAAGCCAGAGACAAATATTGGTAGGGACACATAGGCTTTTCAAAAAAGG
>OMLJ01033280.1:0-13011 GCA_900302595.1 Gadiculus argenteus | reverse complement strand
CACACACACACACACACACACACACACACACACACACACACACACACACACACACACACACACACACACACACAGGCAGACTCAGGCAGATTCACACTCACTTTCAGACACAAATACACACACACATATACTCACACTAACACTCACATTCTGACACAGACAGACAGACAGAGACACACACACACACACACACACTCACTCAGGCAGACTCACACTCGCATTCAGACACACACACACACACACACACACACACACGTATGAACGTAATTGAACTCATGTCGTTATTTGTTGCAGGTGCCAAAGGAGGTATGATATCCTGGGAGAAGGAGGATTCACATGCCTATGATCAAGATATGAGAAGACCTGAAACTGTTCTGCCTTCACCCATGAATCGATCCAAATCATGTCACTAATCATTTGTACTCTTGTTCTGGGTGGGGCTAATAAGCAAGTATGGATGGTTCAGTAAGAGCATTAAAGAGTACTTTTGTTTGGATGATGGTAGCCAGACCTAGTTGAATACAGATCAGCCAAATCCTTTGCAAGTATCTTGAATATTTATAATCAGATACTATTTATGATTATTTATACTCAATATTTTGATTAATAAAAGACAAATCGTTAAGTACAATCCATGACTAATTGAAATAGTGTAACCAATATGATATGGTCCTGTCGGCTCTCAGATGCGTGGCTGCCAACAACATCTGGGGAAAGACTTCTTCCTCTACACCAAGTCCACGGCCAAGTGCCAGTCCTACATCAACCTGCGGGAGATCACAGAGCGCTTCCGCCTGCCCCCCGGGGAGTACGTGGTCATCCCCACCACCTTCAAACCCCACATGGAGGGCGAGTTCATCCTCAGAGTGTTCTCTGAGAAGAGGAGCACCTCTGAGTAAGGAAAACGTGACAGAATGTTAAAGCATTGCTGTTGTTCCAGCGTGTTGTTGACAGTGAAGTGGATCGAAAGGCTTTAAATAATCATTGTGCTGAACTGTGATATTGGTCTGGTTTTCTTCTGCTAGGGAAGTTGACGAGGAGATTGGATCTGATGAAATACAGGTATGTCAACTTGATGTTTTTAGTCTTGGCGCACAATACAGACTGATTTTTTTTATTATGTTGTATTTTGGGAAGGTAATATTATTGTCCGATGTTGTCTGAACATTATCTTTAAGATTGTAAGTTCAGTAAAGTTGAATATGTCCTTAAACCTTTCCTGTGGACCAAACTCATTCTAATACACTTTCTGAAATAAACATTCATGAGTTTGCCATTTTCCATCACTATTTATTTTATTCTTGGGAACTTTCGTCTTTCCAACAATTGTCTTAAGTTTTCTATCTCTATTCATTTTCACTTTGTTTCCCTCCAGTAAATAACACATTAGAAATCTTATTATTCCATTAACCTCTAACCATCTCATTTCATCTCACTGATTTCCACCTTTACTGTCCTTTACCGGTCCCCAGCCAGGGAAGGAAAAGATAGAAAAGGTAAAGCATGTAATCAATGGCTGCCACACTCTGAACGTGTTAAACTCTCTTAACGTGTATGCCCAGCTTCTTTTCTCATCACCGTTTTCTTTTTGATAACGACAACATTTGGCCTTCAACATTTTCACTGTTTCTAACTCAAGAGTTATCCTCCATGTTATTTCAGTCTTATCAAAATGCTTCCCTCCTTCCGCAGCCCATCGTGTTCGTGTCGGACCGAGCGAAGGCCAACAAGGAGATCGAGCACAGCGGCATTCGGGGGGAGAAGAAGAAGAAGAAGGTGTGTTGACGTTTGACTGATGGTATTTCACCCCGGGTGGAAGAGGACTGAAGTGTGTGTTGATGGTTTGCTGATGGTGTTCCAGTGAAGAGGACCAAAGTATGCATTAATGTTTCATTAGAGACACAAACAAGAAAGATCATGCTGCAGTTAACACTCAGTCCTTCTGTAACTGACAGCCCTGTGTGACCTTTTACACCGTCGCAATTCCTGCAGACTGACGACGCTGAAATTCAATCGTCACCATGCTCCCTGGAGTTCAAGCCTAGTCTTGGCTGAATGACATGTGGCCATGAAAGCCAACCGCAAGGGGCCAATTTGCACCTGTTGTGCATGTGGAGTTCATTTTATACTGTACATATATAGTTATATATGTAAATAACCCCCCTCCCCCCAATTGAACTCTCTTCTCAACGCTTTAGGACAGCACTGTAACTATATCAACTCAAATACAATTGTTATTTGGATTGCATGAGTAGTTGTATATATATATATATATATTTGTAGTTTATATTTATTAACAGCAAGACTATGTTGCACTGTGACCTGTGTGCTCAGTCTACAAGGACCTAGTATGTTGTCACCACCATTTGTGTTTTCAGACATTGCAAAACATTGGATTCTTAACGGTTACGATACACTGGTAGTGGTGCATGCATGTGTAATGACCCTGTCTTGAACTAGTGTTTCATACAGGGCCCCAGCCTAAAGTCAAAGTAGTTCTGTAATTAAGTCACTTATGTCACGTTGAAGCAATTGTGGACTGTTTCTCTTTCTCCCCATCTATCCTCCCACCAGCCCCAACCAACCGAGGAGGAGACTGAAGAGGACAAAACCTTCAGGGCCATATACAGACACATCGCTGGTGAGGTGCGTAATACGGGGCCAGGCAAAGTCCCTGGTAATGGCAGTCAGTGCACTGTCCAAGTCATCATCTCACAAAGTCTTTATTACTAACACAGGATCAACTAATATGTGGAATTAAGGTAGAGGAAGAAGAAAATAGCAACGAAAAAATCCATGAATACATTGTAACTTCTCTCCTATCCATTAGGACATGCAAATCTGTGCCACTGAGCTCAAAGTTGTCATGAAGAGGGTGCTGGAAAAACGTAAGAAGGAAGAAAGTTTTCAATATAAACACAGAACTCTACCACTGCTGCTTTGACTCACCATTAAGACGCAATTCCCAATGTGTTCCCACAGACAACCAGGTGGAGACGGAGGGCTTCAGCCTGGAGACGTGCCGGAGCATGATCGCCCTGATGGACGTATCCTTTCAGGAGTACTGCAACGCACACCAGGGCGTAGTGGTCACCTGATTCAGAGCGATCAAGGTTGGCTGGCCCTACAATTACGTATGCGTGTGTGAGTGTGTGATTCCCACACACATTTTGGCAGGGTCAGAGGTGGGAGGTGTGCTTTCCAGGTCGAGGCAGATAAACTTCTCCCAGATGGTGGCAGTCAACCATCTGACTTTGTTTGTCGCAGAGCTGGAATATGAGCAGACTTTATGACTCCTATTGGGTACATCATGATCAGCTCCATATTAAACAGACAGCATTTAGCTTTTGTATTGACAAATACAATGCGCTCCAGCGCTCATGGAGAATAAGCTCCATGCCCTGGAGAACGTTGTCTCAGTGGACAGCAGAAGGTAGTTATTGAACTGTACATCACTCGTGTTTGCATTTATTAGCAACAGGTTTCTGCTACAGAGTTTGCAGTTTAAAAAGCAATCATGAGTCCCGTTATTGAGCTGTAGCTAATAGAACAAACATAAGTATTGATTGAGGGGCACTGTAAAATCGATCCAACCATATTTGATGGGGGGGCAGCATTAGCTCAGGAGGTAGAGCAGTTGGCTGGTAATCGCAAGGTTGCTGGTTCGATCCCCGGCTCCTCCTAGCCGAGTGTCGTGGTGTCCCTGAGCAAGACGCCTCACCCTAATTGCTCCTGACGAGCTGACTGTCGCCCTGCATGGTTGACTCAGTGGTGAATGTCAGTCACTGTAAAAACACTGTAAAGCGCTTTGGATAAAAGCGCTATATAAATGAGGACCATTTGGAAAACATAGTTTTGGCCATAACTCAACCCTCTGCAGACTGATGGCACCGGGAAGCTGAATCTACAAGAGTTCAAACACTTGTGGAGTAAAATCAAACAGTGGCAGGTAGGAAGCCAGTTCAATACCCACCTTTAGTTTTTTTGTTTGTTTTTTTTATCTAACAGTCTGATCGATCTCTAGCTCATCTTCAGACAGTACGACAAAGACAAATCCTGCACCATCAGCAGCTTTGAGATGAGGAACGTTGTGAATGATGCCGGTATGGACAATATTCTATTGTAATATATAGGCTACAACATTATATAATTTGATATACGATATTTAAGATACCATTTGTTTTCCATGTACTTACTATTATCCACCACAGTAGGTTACCTATTTTATAAAACACCATGACCTGCTGTCTGAATCTCAAACTAAGGGTTATCTTGTTGGTTATCTAATGTCTGTGACGTGAATGCAGTCTAAAGTAACTTTTCAACTTCCTCACCAAGGTTTCCACCTCAATAAGCAGTTGTATGACATATTAGCCATGCGCTACGCAGACGAACGTAACAACATTGACTTTGACAGCTTCATCTGCTGTTTTGTGAGGCTAGAAGGAATGTTCAGTAAGTACACATTTACATTTTTTAACATTCAGACCTTTCTCCCCCACACAAATAAAAAAAAGCCCAAGTTGGTTCAAGGTTTTCTTCTTTAGAAACATAAATAGTTCAAGTAATTAGGAACAAACATGATAGCGTCTGAGTGTCTGTGTGCGACATACACACACACACACACTTCGATGGTGTCACTTTTAGAGTGACAATACAACGGTATTTTTCAGGGGCCTTCCATGCCTTTGACAAAGACGGAGATGGTTTGATCAAGCTCAACGTCCTACAGGTAGGAGAATCACCCTGTTGACAGCGGTCGCTCATAACACTCCTCACTAACCCTGGGTCTGCTACCTTTATATACACCAGGGCACTGGTAGCAGACTTATCTTCACTAGTATCGTTTACTAACCATAACCTGGAACGCAGTAGCAGTCAGTGCCATGAGAGACACTGTGTCTGTCCCACGATGAAGCCTGGTTGTGATGCACCCTTTTCGCTATCAAAACACGACACGCGTCTCATTCTACACGTGTAACTAATGGACCCTTCTGTGGTTTCTTTGCAGTGGCTTCAGCTGACCATGTATTCATAGGGGAGGCTGGCTGCCTTCTATTGGACCGTGATCCCAGCAGAGCAACACACCAACCAGAACTACACCTACACCTCAACAAGGAAACAAACGATTGCAGTTCATGTTTCTGATTGGCACCAGTTTGGCACAAGTTCACTTCAGGTGAAACTGCAAATAAGCACTCTGAAGGAAATTGGATAACTAATGTTTGGTGCTTTTCCTGTGGCTTGACTTTGTTCAACTTTAATCAGGGTTGTGTGTTAAACCAAAGCTTTGGTAAGGCAAGGCTTCTTGATATTGATAAAACCACAGGCAGATTTCTCTACATTAATTGATTGCAATTACCTCGAGTGAGATGCCAAGCTTTTATAAAATGTATAAAAAAACGTTGTGCAATATTCTCTTCCATCTTAGTGTGCATAGTTGAAAGTGGTGTACCTTGAAATAAACTTTTGAGCAACGTTAAGTAATGTTCAACTCAAATGAGGACATTTATTGACTCGTCATGTATGATATTTAAGCAGATGTAAAATAAAAATTACAAATCCTGCAGTTCACACTTTGCTTGTCTATCTGAATGTAGATAAATCAGTACAAACATTTGTCAATATTGACTTATTTTGTAACTTATTATAGCTTGGATATTGGTTTCACAAGACACCTTTGCTCTGTGAAATCAGCAGCTATACAGGTTTAGTGTAAGTAAACACATGGAGGTATCGTCAAACTCAAACCATAAATTCTGCTTCCAAAGAAAAATCTGAAAAAAAAAAAAAATGTAGTGAGTGATTTGCGCATATGAAGGGTTGAGACGTATGGCATTTCTTATTTATGGTTTGAAAAACGATACAATGCAAGTTATTTTAGTATACCTCATGTCGTCCGTTAAAGCTTTAGCTGGCTGTCTTCCTTAGTGTGGTTCTGCATGTGTGAAGGCAGCTTCTGCAACAATCAGCCAGAAGGGAAACCCCGTTCAACATTGAGGCCAACGGGGCGCATTTATAGGTACAGGTTTTGATAACCTGAAGGTTAGTTACGCAAAAGCGCGGTGACGGTACGTATCCGATTATGGGCGCGCATGCGTACTTGTGTACCAGTTAAGTGCACCCCTGGATATAATGCTTTTTCGACTTTTCCAGTGTGACGTCAGACTGTGCAGAAGTCACCTCCCGGCAATGTTCACAACTTCTCAGGGGGGTGAATTTGCAGACGCATGTACAAAGCGTTTGAACAATCGCTACAGAGTGGATGTGTTGACTAATCACAGCAGACTGGCGTACTCAGGAGGGGGGCCTTAAAGCGACATGATACAAAACGGAACGTTTTTGAAAGATGCTGAAATTGGCTTTGCAGAATGAACCGTGTGAACCTCACCTGAAGCACGGCGTCCTGGGTGGGGAAGACGGTGTCACAGCCCCTCCAGCGACAGGTGACCGTGGTGCGGCTGGCGTTGCTGTGATCCCTCAGCAGGTGCTGCGTCAAATGCTCTTCCACACCGAAGATCAGGGAGCAGCCGTGCCACTGTGCAGGGGTCAGAAGGGCATGAGAACCAGGACAGCGTCATCGCTTATCAAAAGTGGCCGGCCGATATTATTAGCCGATATTTGTGTCTATTACATGTATCGTATCGGATGATTATTAAAAATAAAATAAATAAATACATATATAGATTTTTTTTCCCGGCATGATTAACACAGTTCAATAAATGTTCTTTTAAATTGAGATCATAGTGTCAATTTTAAGATGTAAATTGAGGGAGCAAAAGCAGTATCGGCTCCAAATATCGGCTCAAGAAAAGCAGTATCGCCATTGCCCCTCGATCCCTAATCAAAAGCATAACCTACCCAACGACCCAACTAGTGTTACAGGATACTACTGGACTCACAGACACCAGCCCCTAGGGCAGGGCGATTTGGACTAAAAATACAATAGCCATCCTTTCAAACTAATGGACCATTTTTAAACATTGATGTCTTAATTCTTCTCTAAACAAACAAAAAATACCAGAATATATGCCTGTTAGCATACTCTTCGATGTCCTGACCAAGGGAAACCGTAGGGAACGGTGTGTGTGGACATATAGCCGTGTCTGGTAGGGAAAGCCACACAGTTCAAACATACAATATTTTTATCACGTTAACTACTCTGTCTTTTCACGTTGACAACTCACACAAAACTTTAAAAGGGAAAATCACTTATTTTTGACCCGGCTTTTCATAGTCTGGGCAGTGGCTGAATGCGGCGTCAGAGAGAGTGGGTTAAGCCTCTCGGAGCACTATAGTATAACGGTGTGTGTGGGGATGTGTGGAGCTTCGTATCAGCAGCATTTTATCTCAATGTCTGAGTAAGGGTTAAACTTCACAGTATAATCTACGGTGTGTAGTGCATTTCATATACAACGTTGCTCAATATAAAGCTCACACACAACGTTACAAAAAAATAAGTTGCCTTCGGTCGTAACACGGCCCCCTCCTTCCCAGACTCGCACAAAACACAAAACAATTGTGTTCCAACCCCAGCCAAAACAGCGGGTTCACTTTCTCTAGAAGGCAACTAGAAGAGACTAGAAGAGTAGAAGGCAAGAACTAATATGCAGAGTCTAGAACTCTTATAAATCGTGGATTTGCGGTTCAGCCATTTAAAAAACCTTTGGAAAGAAAAAAATGCAAATGAATCAGTTCAACCGAAAAATAAATCCCACAGCCCTACCAGCCGACCCCCCTTCTTTACCCAGACACAACAACACAAATGCTGCGGAGACACAGGCCTGCAGAGCCACGCTCTTACCCAGCAGCGGTGGTTCTTCATCAGGTTCAGCTTGGACGCCTGAATGCTCCCGTCGTAGCAGCCCGAGTAGATCTAAGGAGGGAGACGGAGGGACTGAGTCGATTCCTCACATAGGAGGAGAGTGTGAGCGCCTGCTTCCCCATTCGCCCTCATGCTTCTGTGCAGTCAAAACAAAAAGGTAGGGAGGGTGTACCTACCACGCTCTTATGGATGGCCATACACATCACCATGTCGCTGTGGCCCCCGTACACCTGCAGACGGTCATGGGACTGGAACCAGGACAAACAGTTAATTAAGGCTCCCATTCTCGGCACGTCTTAAAATGACATAATCCAATTCACGTCCCTTTAACAAAGCACCCGATTAACCACCGTGGACCCAACCGGCCCGTGATTATAAACAACATCCAATTATATCGGGAAGGAGACCATTCAAGCATTACCTGCAGCTCGTAGACGCGAACCAGCTTGTCCAGACAGGCCGTCACCATGACTTTACCCAGGATGATGATGGAGGTGACCGAGTGGCTGTGGCCTTTGTAGATCCGCACCAACTCACCGGTCTGAGAAGGCGGACAAAAGGATACAAAGAAGAGGAATGAGGCTCCGAATGGATAAAACGGTACAGAGACCAAGAGGCGCAGAATGGAGGATACGGCGCAGGGACCAGGAGGAGCACAAGGGGAAGGGACTCACATGGATGTTGTGGGCGTGGACGCCCGTGTCGCTGGAGCCGCTGAACACCAGGTCATTGACCACCTTGGGGGTCAAACAAAACAGTGACATGGTGACATGTGTTAACACATTTCAAAATAGCAGGACTTCAAAATCTACAAAACGCTGCACAAAATAAATGTGTAGTGTAGTGTGTAGTATGTAGTGAATCTAAAAATAAATCCTACATCTTGACTTAACCGATTTGCATTAAGCTTTGTATAAATAGAAACCCAGTGGTATTTTTTAATGATCGTGCATCCCTCCCTCATTTTTCCCTGAGAAGGGAAAGCTCTGTATTTCTTTGATGCAAAATTATGAATTTTGGTTCGCCAATGACACAATATGACCAGTTTTGCATCATTGGCAATCCCAATTTCAGAAAGAAATGCAGAGCTTTCACTTCTCAGGGAAAAATGAGGGAGGGATGCATGATCATTCAAAAATACTACTGGGTTTCTATTTATACAAAGCTTAATGCAAATCGGTTAAGTACCCCTTTAAATGGCACCGCTACATAGGAGACGGGCGGCGAGGGGCCCTCACCTTCATGCAAAGCACGGTCTTGGTGTGGCCCTGCAGCGAGCGCAGCATCAGCCCGCTCTTGGCATCGCGCACGCTGATGGTGCTGTCGTAGGAGCCCACCAGCAGCACGCGACGCGCCCCCTCCTGGGACGTGCCCAGGCAGCTCACACCCCGCGGCCCGTGGCACTCAAACACGTCCAGCTCCTTCAGAGTCTGAGGGGCCGCGGGAGGGAGAGAGGGAGGAGGACGATGGAGGAGGAGGGGAAGGATGGAGGTCAAGTATGTTTCTGACTGTCACAGAAAAATAAAACTTTTTAATGGAATTTTTAGATAAATTGATTGAATGGGGAACACATAGGAACACTGTAGACTATTCTCAATGACAATGGCGTGATCGGAGTATGCAATGGATTGGGATACCTCTGTACTGCATGATTCTGGACTACGGCAAGTTGATACAAATTGAAGGATTGAATGGTTCAGGACTTAATCTGAACCGTTGGTTCTGCTAGTCTCACTAGTCACGATTCAGGGCATGTATGTATGGTTTGGTTGATTCAGTTAATAAAAATGGTTTCACGCCGTAAGTGCAATTGCGTAATTTATATGTAACATTTAAAAACTTTTTTTTTTTTGTAATCACATACAGTAGCTGGGAGCTCAAATCACTTCCAGCACTGCTCTAAACTAGTGATGGGTCATTTGTGACCGAATCAGTTCAAAGGAACGACTCTTTAACAAGAACGAACCAACCTGATTCCACTTTTCACTTCTCTGGCATTCGTTCTTTCGTTTTTCCACAGAGTAGACTAGTCGCAGTGTTCACTGGTAAGGAGTGGAGTGGTGAAGCCAGCCAATCATATTCTGTTGTCTGTTGCACGCAGGATTTCATTCATAGCTCGCTAGCTCCATTTATTGGTTTGGACTCTTCTCGTTATTTGTAAATTGTTATTTACAAATAATAGGCACTCGTGTCCTCCTGCTTTACCAAAAACGTACTGTACCATACCGAAAAAGTGTGACACCAAAACCAGGATATGAATTTTGTGAACCGTTCGATGAATGCTATGGCTATTACGCTAGAGGTGTAGAGCAGACCAGATGTTTCTCCCCAAGTTAACAGAAATTGGGAGAGCAATGGACATACAGAAGTAGGAGCCATGATGCGTGTATGGGCGGGTAGCGTCTCTGAGGACCGATGGGCTCACTCACCTTCAGGTGGAGGCTTACTACATTGCCATTGGCCAGCCCCACGTAGAGAATACCCCAGCTTATGTGCAAACACAGCACCCTGTCGGGGAAGGAGACCAGGTCCAGACACTTCTGAGACTGGAACCCAGAAAAATCTGTTACAGCAGTACCACACTAATACAATAGAACCAATGGTGCTTTGAGAACTTTTGAATGATATTCTCTGCATATGTGTGTGTGTGTGTATGTGTATGTGTATGTGTATGTGTATATGTGTGTGTGTGTGTGTTACCTTGACGCTGAAGCAGCGCACTGTCTTGTCGCTGGAGCCCGTGTAGAGGCGGACCAGCGTGCCTGGGGCCGACGGCGCCAAAAGCAGGCAGTTGATGGTGCTGCTGTGGCCCTCAAACACCGCCTGGCACTCTTTGGTCTGCATGCAGCACCAGGAAAAAACAAAGGACAACCATATGCGCGTGTTGACGTTTTGCTGCAACCATTTCAGTTCAACCTGCTGTCCTGTATTTGTGTCTCTGTGAGAGTTGACTGTCTATCTTGAACAGGATCCTGGAACAGGATCGTCATCGGCTGTCTGCATCGTCACTCACAGAAAAGTAGGCGGCTACAAACATCTGGCTCAGTGACTGACCGTGGCCTTGTAGCCAACGTGAAATGGAGGGTTATGGGCGGGACCCGAGGTTGTCCTACCATGAAGGCTCTATGAAAAGAGACTACAGCCTTATGTCCACCAAAGCGGTTTTTTTTAAATGCCTGGGCTGGGTAAAAAGTGAGTGACGAGCGCAGCGTTTTACCCAGAGTTTAACATATTTTCAACTCTCGCTGACCAGAAAAAAAACGTCAAATGTGCACCATAGTGTATATACGCGGCGCTCCCATTGCAAACCATTCAAAAAATATGTTGGCCTCAAGAAAAAAAGCTTTGGTGGACACAAGGCTTAAGGAGCTTTTACAAACAATGGTGATTGATGGTGTATTAACCTTCCAAAAGTTGGAAGGTTGGAAGGCGTCTTAATTGAAATAACTCTTTACTATTAGTGGTGGCTTAGAATTAGTGGTCTTTTATCTGAATGTTTTGTTTTTTAGATTTCTGCATGCATTGTTATGCTGTATGATAGAGTGAGATGGACAGTCACAGGAAGGTATGGGAGAGAGAGGGGGAGGCGTGAGGCAAAGGACGACGGGCAGGAATCAAACCAGGGTCGCTGCGATCAGGACTGGGCCTTAAAAGGACAAGTCCGGTATTTTGAACATTGAGCTCCCTTTCTGGGTTGTCTAGGATGAAATAAGAGTGGTTGACACCGAAATGTTGACTATTGGTCCTGTCTCTGGTATTGGCCTCATTTAGAATCACCCATGCCTGCTTCAGAATGGCTGGCTATGGGCATGCACAAACCTGTCCTTAAAACAACCCTAAACATTATTTTTCATAAATGTGCAACTCACGAGTGGTTAGTGGTGTTCGTTGATGTTCCAAATCAAGTATCGTAGCGAAATACAGTTTCTGTCCTGTTTTATTTGGCATTTTGTAAATGGAAACCGGTTCTAGCCGGTTTCTGTTTCAATGGGACTTACATAATGCCAAATAAAACAGGACAGAAACTGTATTTCGCTACGATACTTGATTTGGAACATCAACGAACACCACTAACAACTCGTGAGTTGCACATTTGAAGCCATTCTGAAGCAGGCAGGGGCGATTCTAAATAAGCCCAATACCAGAGACAGGACCAATAGTCAACATTTCTGTGTCAACCACTCTTTCATTCTAGACAAACCAGAAAGGTTTGTTCAAAATACCGGACTTGTCCTTTAATGGTACACGCTCTACCCGCTGAGCCACCGGCGTGCCCCATTAATCTGGATGTTGATGCGACATAAAGGCCCCCATAGTGGATGCCGTGATGGGAGCGTACCACGAGGCAATAGGCCCGTGCCGTGCTGTCCCCGGAGCAGTAGAGCCGCCCGCCGTAGATCTGCAGGTCGTGGACGGGGCCCGCGTGGCTCTGGAACGGCCCCAGGGCCAGCGGCTCCTGCGGAGGGCCATTGGCGGCCTCTTTGGTGAGCGAGAGAGTATCATTAGAATATTATACTTCACTTGAGGATTTTTCAGAATCTGTTGATCAAATCTTACAGGACACTTGAAATTAATTTGTTAATTAATGAATTGTAATTTATTGAAAAGATATATAGTATGTATTATGATGAATCTCTCTTGGTCTAAGGTCTAAATCTGTTTTTTAAATCTAAAATCAAATACAATCTGCACTTGTTTCATGGCCTCATCTTAAGTTAAGGGGTCACATGACTCACCGGATGTCGTCTTAGGAACCGAGGTGACCTCCTTCAGTGCGGCCCCCTGGGTGCTGGTGGACGTGGGCTGAAGGGGAGCCGGGATCCCCCTGTCAGGGGCGGGGGGGATCTTCTTGGGTGAAACCTCGCTGTCCGATTCGTCGATGTGAATGATATCATCCGTGCGGGGCTCCAAGATCACCAACGAGCCGTCGCTCTCATAGCCACCGGGGGCTTCCTCCTCCTCCTCTTCCTCCTCCTCTTCCTGCTGCTCCTCCCTTGTGGGGGCTGGCGGCGGGCTGTTGCTCGACTTCACGGCAGCGAGCAGCGGTGCGGGGGCCGTGCTGGTGGCGCTCTCTGCAGTGGGCTGGGCCACAGGCCTGGGGGGCGTGTGCCGTAGCAGGAGGGAGGGGTGGACGAGCTGAGCCACCTCGGGTGGGTCTCCGAGGTCCAGCTTCAGCAGGGCCCTCG
>OMLJ01033266.1:0-10735 GCA_900302595.1 Gadiculus argenteus | reverse complement strand
TTGCTCCCCTCTAGGGGAAGACCTTCTGTATGTATGGAGAAGGACTGTCTTCCTCTTAGCTGCAGGAGAGCTGTCCTCACTCCACGACTAAATGAAGTGACCTCTGTGAGATTAAAAAATGGCCAATAAGTACTGTGAGCTGACGATGATGATGTATGAAAGACGCGAGGGATCAGGTTGTGCACATAGACCAGACAGATGAATAACGGGAAACATAGCCTTTATCCGGGACTATTTGGACGTCTCTGGTTTATTGGATCTCCCTCCTGTACTTATTTCCATGGACCAAGAAAAGGCATTTGACTTAGTGGAAAGTGGAATACCTCTGGAAAGTCTTAGAGGCTTTCGGCGGTTTCATTGCCGTAATCAGGACGATTATGGCATTGTTTAGGGTATTCAACTGCTCTGCTCTCTTGAAGTCAAACATTTACTGCGTAGGATTAGGAAAGAGCGAGAGGGGTCACGGTAGCTGATGGTTTTGCTCCATTTTGTCACACACACACACACAGACACACACACACACACACACACACACACACGGACACAAAGACGCACACACACGCACGGACACGGACACGGACACAGACAGAGACACACACACGGACACACACACACACACACACACACACACACATATGCACATGCACACGCACACACACACACACACGGAAAGGGACAAACACACGGACACAGACACACAAACATACGCACAGACACAGACAGGGATACACATGCACACGGACACAAGCACACACACACACACGCACACACACACACACACGCACACCTTTAATAGGCCTCCCTCGTTCCCAATACACACTGCTCATCTGCATAGCAGCAGACGGTCAGTGTGCCGCTGAATTACAGGCTGGAGGTGACAGACGCGGCCATAAATCTAGGTTCTTCATCACTAATGGAGGAAGAGGCCCGGCCAGGTTCGGAGGCAGACGCGAGGGGAAAATGACCCTAATCAATCTGCATGTTTATGAGAGTGAAATAAAAAAAAGTGCCCTATTTTTTTTTTCTGCGGCCGCACCACGGGGCCCGCTCCACCCCTGAAGCAGGTCCCCGGTAAAAGGGGCCGGCGGGGTGGGGAGGGAGAGGACGTAACATCTGAGCTACATGGCATTGGGAAAATTGCTTTTCTGATAGGCATGCCCCTATACATACCAAGTGCTGCTGGCTCGCACTATACGTGTGTGTATACACGGGGCCCGCTGCTCTTTAGCTCCGCTTCAGAGGGTTCTGAATGGGGGTCCTCTATGTCTTCTCAGGTGTCAACAGGGACCCACGTATGTACCCAGGTGGGGCGCCTAATGAACTAGAAGGAGCCAGTGCTCATCACTTTCTCCCCCTCAGCCCCCATATGCTAATGCGTAATGGCATTATTAAAAACACCTTGAGTCGCTGTATTTACTTCATGGTGGAGTGGCTTGAGGGGTTTGCCGCGTCTTGCCTTCTCTCAGCCCACACCTTTGGTGTGTGTGTGTGTTAATGTCATTAGAGCAAGTTTCCATGGAGGTGTTGGAGAAGCTCTGCAAACGCCAGTCACCGGGGATTTGCGGCACTGTCATGTGAAAAGAAAGCCGGCCGCGGACAATCACAAGCTAATCGTGTGTGTGTGTTTGAGCAGGTCGTGTCTGCATTAGCATATCCACGCGGTGGGCGTTGGATGGGATGTTGAAGGGGCAAACATCCCTGCTGGCAACGCAAGCAAATGGGTGGCATATATCAGTCCGCGCATGGAAAGTGCTCCAGTTTACGGCCCGCTATTAATTAAGCGTGACGTTCCTCTCAAATCAGCAGTTTTCACGCGGGGGACCTCAGGGTACCATCTGTACGCCTTATGCCAGCCCAAAGTGATTGGCAATGTCATGGGCCTGCTACGCAGGGTTACTACATTTGATGAAGTGCAGCATAAACAAGTGCAACAAGAGATAACATTAATGAATGGCTGTTAGCTACGCCCTCTGGAGTGGTGGCTTTAGTCCTCGGGGGAAACGAAGTCGCAGTCAACAAAGGGTAGAGACGTGTTAGTGACGCAGTCGCAGTGTTTACTTGGCAAGGTAAATGTAAAAATATAGTGGTTGTAGCTAAGGGGAATTGTTGTTAAAGGTTTGCAATTATTAATTGTTTTCAGTCTCAAAAGTCGTTACTTAATAATAATATAGGTCTATGTTACATGGTGCGTATTCATTTAATGCATTTGAGATATAACAATCAATCACAACAATCAAGCCAATCTAGCCACTGATGGATTTGATCACTTAATTAAATTTTCCGTTTTCTGGCGGGATCTGAATTGATGGACTCCAAAATTCTACCATTCCATATTTTATTGCCCGAAAAAGCTGTGTGTCCCCACCGCCTCACGCTCCACTTAACGGACTAAATCCTGTTTCACGCTGGAGTTTCTCTTCAATTGCACGCCTAATCCATCCTGCAGCCATTGCCAATAAAGATACATTCGCTTTCGAGTTTGGATTGAGGTTTTCGCCTGGCAGAATCTCAACTACAGATCAAGAACACTGGAAATACCAAGAGTGACCCTGTGCATTCGGCTAAGTGTTGACATTGTCAGCCACAGACTAACACAATAAATGTCTTTCACTTGAACCGATTCGATTCAAGAGGACACAGCTGCGGCCCCTAGTAAAAAAACGTCTTAGTGGAAATGCTGTGAGCTCAGCTAGCTCTGCTCCCATGAGCTAATTGGCTCCAGACCTCAAGCAGCTCTTAAGGCCAGAATGCTACACGACATATCAACTGCCCTTTCATTTCCAGAAATGTTATTACTTTTGTTTTTTGTTTTTTATATAGTCATGTCAATGCACCAATAATATTGGTGCATTCACATGATTATGAAACACACAATGTATGTATGTGTTTTTAAAGTTAAGGAATTACAGTACATCTTGAAGACTTTCTGCCTATGTAAAGTATGAAGGTGCATTTCATTTCACAGCTCTCTCGGATTCAGCAGTCCTACTATGATATAGCAGAACTCCTGGGGGGAGATGTCACATAGCCTTGGATGGAAACCAAAAACTAGAAGGGGCAGAGCTTGCTGTTTTGTTATGGAAATATTATGGATATAAATTAAGCTTTCAGAATGGGATTTTAATAAGTATATTTCTACTGTGGTCTACACAGCGTTGAACACATTCTGTGTGTACACATTTGAAACCTCAACAGACACTCTTTTACAGTTTACTAGTGCTGGTGTGTTTGTCTTTGCCAATTAAGGTACATTTACAGATCCCTGCCTCCCACTACATGACTGGCCACCACAGATAGAGGTCCAGATTGATTTCCTGTAATGAACAATGCCACACCCCCTTCTCCTTATGTCCCTAGCTCACTGACCTTTCCCTTTCCCACTGATTAAGCAGCTGTGGTTAACTGCGGCATTTCAAACAATGTAACACCTTTGCTGATTAAGTCATTCAGCCATGTATTCTGGATTTCAACCATTTTGTTGTGATTATTTGTCTAAAAAAAGACTTGTGAAGTCTTGTGAAGCCGCTGCGGGTGACCTTAAATGGCACTCTGGGAGATGTGTTCAATCTCCTTTGAGGGGGTGTGGGCTTGGACTCCATCTGAGCACGGTGGAGGTATGGGGTGGATAGGTAGATACAATGTTTGCATGATTTGTATATGATGGGGTAGAAGTAGATGTAGTGTCAATACGATCTGGAAACAAAGTGTGGATCTGAAGTGTATACGATGTATATGTGATTTCGATAACAAGTGTGTAATGTGGAATGTAGATACATTATATATGCAAGTTGTAAATAACATGTGGATAACACATGTATAATCAAGATACAATATGGAAACATTGAGAAGATAATGTTTATACAATGTGATGATGGAATAACATTGTGATGCAGGGTCATTTGCAGTTTTGATTGATGTCCGAGTGCTTTTTTTGGACACATTTCAGTAGTTCAGATATAAATGTGGTGTTTTTACAATGACAAAATAAATAATCATAATTGGTATCAAAACAAAACAACACAATGTAATCAGAAATACAAAATAATCAAATACATCTAGGACAGCCAATGATTTCTCCCAGTGTTTGATTATTTTGTCCTGATAAAGCAGGCCAAATGTGCCTTCATGAGAGATTCTGTGTGCAACACAGCCCCTGGTAACAATAAAATGAGCTTTGTTCACTCCAACTACATAACATTACATCTAAGAATTGATCGATCCCCTCTGGTGTGTTTGTGGCCCTTTTTGCATAATGAAAGAAATTAACATAAAGCCTGTTTATTTATCAGGTCCAAGCTGTGCCTGAGTGCCCACCATCAATCACCTGGAAATGCCAGGAATAAAGCAGCCAATGGCGACGATGGGGGAATATTAAATCGCGTTGCTAAAAATGTCATAATGAATACTCCCGCAGAGTTCTACATTATTCGCTATTTAGTTAGTTATGAACTTGTGTGCATACCCTAATCATAATGTAGCGATCTCTCACAAGAGCGTGCCCATAATGGGAATTGTTCTTGAAGTACTGCAGTGCAGAAATTAATCCTGGCAACAGAGAGTGTGCTAGTCGTGAATTGTCCATGTGTTTTCCTCGACTTGGGTGACATAGCGTTCATAATAAGTGCTCTCTAAAAGAGTAGAGCTTTTACACCCAGTTTGAGTAGCTCCTATATCACCAGGCTTTAGAGCTGCACTAGCATGACAGATTTGGCCAGCTTACAGTTTAGCCAATTAATTGGTCGAGGCATTACAACAAACACACAGCCTTAAACGTTGTTTTGTCTTCGCCCGAGTGTATCACGTTGGGGCGTTTCCTCCGCACGGAACAAGCAGTGTGTTGTGAAATAGAGTAGAATCACTATGTTGTAATTAGGAGGCATGGAAATGCTCCAATGGGCAGCGGTACGCTCTGCCGTGACAACGCCGGGCTCCTCGTTATAATGAAGGGATCCTCGGGGCAGTGAGCAGTGGAACAATGTGTTGTGTCAGAAGCGCTGTCATCAGACTGAACACTGCAAAGTAGTGGCGGGGCACGTTATGGCAGATTATAACACAAAAGGGGCCTCTGGGAGACATGTCTTACCTCCGTGGACTCCAGGTTTTCTCCGTTCTTCATCCACCTATAGGAGGGCTTGGGCTTCCCCGTCGCCTTACACTCCCACACCAGTGAGTCGTCGATGGACTTCTGGACGTCTTGGGGTTTCTCAATGAGATGAGGTGGAGCTGTGAAGTAAACAATACATGTGTGGGCGTTACATTACAAAGAAAAACATTGACATGCAGAATCGTTGCGTTACTCACCTTTGAAATAATTGCTTCTGTTTTGTAATATTCAATCTTCTAAAGAATCTAAAGTTCGATCTTAAAGGTCCCATGGCTTGAACTTTATGAGGTTTTTTAATATTAATATGAGTTCCCCTAGCCTGCCTATGTTCCCCAAGTAGCTAGAAATGACGTTAGGTGTAAAATGAGCAGTAGGTATCTTGCTCAGTCTTTGAAAAAAGGAAAGCGCAAACACGCCGATTTGGGAGCTTTCCCCTTATGTTGTCATAAGGGGAAAGGTTACCTCCCCTTTCTCTGCTTTGCCCACCTAGAGAATTTGGCCCGCCAATGAGACGAGTTACGGCCGTGCGAGCGTCACATGTGTGTGTGAATACAGTTGTACACAAGTGTTGTACTTCATTTTTATTATTTGGATAACCGTTGCTTTTCACCGCTGGTGAAAAGACTATAATGCGTCGGGTTCTCTGTCATCTCTGGTATTTCCACAACGAGACTCGTAGTCGAGTCGAGGGACCACCGCCGTGAGTCCGGGACATGGAGGAGGTGTCGACACCAGTTTGTTCCGACCACCACGAGGTCCTGCAGAACCCGTTGCAGAGGGGTGCCGAGCCTGCTGCCCGCTGCCGAGCTGCCCGCTGCCGAGCTGCCCGCTGCCGGCTGCCAGGGTACCACCATGGGCGGGCAGCGGGCAGCTCGGGCTGTCGGAGAAACTGACGCAGTCGTTCCGGAGGCGCACGTAGCTTTTGGCCATGATAATATACAGTATATAGGTATCTAGCCTATATATAATATGATATCATTTAGATATAAAGCTCCAGGACTCCCCCCGGAGCACTTGGGGTGTTATTTACAAAACACGGTCAAAAGCTGTGTGTGCCTTGCTGTTGTGATACATCCACTGTAAACACTAGCGATGGTACCGTGGCAACAAGCTGCTCAGGGCCACACCCCCCCCAACCTCCACCTGGACCCGCCTCTAAAAATGCCCGTTTGTGGAAAGCTTATTGTGGGACTGGCCCACTAACACCTATATATAAGCATCCATAAAATAGCATGCCATGGGACCTTTAAGAAGTTCAAAGTGCAGCATTACATAAACAACAGATATGGTGCCTCCGACCTTAATATCTTTCCATGGCCTTTCGTCTACTCAATAACATTTGACTAAATAATGGTGCAATTAGACAAGAGCCAACATTGATTTCTAGTATGCCACGCAAGTAACTCAAGGCTAGCTAAAGATTTAACACACATGAAAAAATAAAAGCACAGGGAGGAGTGGATGGATGTGAGATGGACTTTACCGGCGTGTTGGTTCGTTGGCCATCGAGCTGTACTATACTACAAGGCCGCCCTTGGAGTGATGGTGGCCCACGGTCCTCTGTCTCTCTGACTTTACTATAATACCATATATACCTTATAATCTATAATACCGCACTCAAGTACTGACCTCGGCTGTGACCCCTTTGTAATTGTACATACAAATCTCCCACAAATTGGCTGCCGCTACACATCTCAGTTCCTCAGTAATGGAATACAAAGCCAGTGAACCTCCAGCACTAACTACAGTATGTATGCCTAAGGTGGATCTGCGACTTATGCTCTGTATGAATATTGTTCTGAGTTTGGTGAGAATTAAAAAATATATAACTATATACTGTATATATATGAGGGGATGGACACAATTAAAATGACTACAGGTAAATTAATAAAGGGCAGGTAGTCATGGAAAAATAAATAAGATGTATGGGTCTAATGTCTAAAAGACAATTTATTTTATTTAGTTATATTGTGTTTATTGTTTATTGTGTATGGAACTGAGCCCATTCCTAACTAATTATACAAGTCCTTAAAATATATCTATTTTCTGTATCGATACAGCAATAGCTGTTGGAAAAGGACAAAATATTCATAGTCATTCCCATCTTCTTATCAACGCAGGACATACAATTTGTCCTTACTTCTAGTTTCAAATTTAGATTTGACTGATTGCATCTCAATGCCCCACAAATACTGAAATTATACTTAACAGAACATTTCACATTGAAAACGTGAAAAGAAAGTGACATTTACATTTGACCAAATTGTAACAAAACAGGCATATATTTACTTTGGCCTTTTGCAGTACTTTCACTGGGTTAAAAAACATTTTGTTCAGTGAAATGAATCTGTGTTTGTTTGTATTTGTGTTTGTGCATGTATGTACATGCATGTGTGTGTGAGTGTGTGCATGCATCTATCAGAGAAGACAACTTCTCTGAAAGTCCATTACCCCCCCCAACCATTAACCATTAACCATCCCCTCAAAACTGCCAAAGCCCCTCCCAGCAAGACCAGTTGGCCCTTCAGTCTATAGGGGCCCTCACTCTATAGGGCCGCTGGTCGATGATTATTCTGCATCTCTCTCCGTGTCAGTCAGGGCCTTCTATGCCACTCTCTATCTCTTTCACCCTTTGGCCAATGCGTCTCTCAGCCTTTGGTTTGAACACATCAGGTCTCACTCAGCGGCCCGGCCCTCCAAATGGACGTGGGCAGGCCGGATCGGGATCCGCACCCCACGCAATCAGGGCCGAACGCCAAGCCCGGCTGAGAAATGGTAATGTCATGTTATCGGCCGTATGAACGGAGCGACGAGACATAGGTTAGTCCAGGAAGGGCTAAAGGGAGATAGTGAGATAGCTCAGCTGCCCCACTGAGCTGTGTTGGGCTTCTCTCATGAGTGAAACTCTATTAACTAGGCGACTGCAATTTTTTCTTTTCCTTTCTTTTTTCAAATGCACTATTTTCTAAGCCCAAATATGAGACTTCCACCAGCCCTTAGGCTGTATATAAGCATAGTTTCAGATCAGCCAAGTGATGAAACTTCCTTTTAGCAGGTACAATCCATGTGGGACCTAAAGGTTACAGTATGGAGGTGGTGGACATTGATTCTCTTGTTTCAATTCCCATTGATACACTAGTTATTTTTAGGTGTTGTTGTGTACAGTATGGTTTAGCCCCTATTATCCAAGTTGAAATGTGAATATGTTTTTCTTTTTTTAATAACATCAAGATCATTTCTTTTTAACATTTTCTATATATGTATAGACCTTTATTTTGATAATTTGCACCACAGAACATCACCTTGAATTTCTATTTACCTTATATTTTCAAAATAAAATACCTGTCTGTAGGTTTCAGGAATGTCACCAACAGGAGCAACAAATCGATGCCCACCAATGGCTTACACCGCAGACAAATGTCTCCCGGGCGGAATTCAAAGAGAGTTCCAAAGTAGATTACAGATTTGTATCACTTGGTGCACACATAACGCCACTGAGGGAGTAAGAGGGAGAGAACGAGTGAAAGAGTAGAGAAAAAAAGGAAGGAAAAAAATGGCCTGAAACCGAAAAAAATAGCAAAAGGCTTTGGTTAGGCTGCTGCTGCTTGTCACAGCAGACAGGGGTGACACAGGCTGACTTTTAAGTGGAGACAGGGCAGAAATATGGAGCAAGAAGCTTGGTCAAAGACATATATATTTATCCTGATAAATGGACAAGGACTGCAACTGATGATAAATTGTGACACCATTTGGTCCATCTTATTGGCTATAACTACATTATGTTACATATAAATTAGTTGACAGATCATACATAGGTATATCTATCTATCTATATAGATATATGTATATGTATCTATATCCTATAGCTATTGTCCACAAGGCATCCAATGGGAAGCAGAACCTGAATTATGTTTACTTTTCTTTCTTTGTGTGAGGAGGCCATGGGGTCATGGGTCAACACAAAGTTTCAAAAGGTCAGCCCCCTTGTGGAGAGTACAGGTGTAACCAGAATAGTTCTGAAGCGTTTGAGTAACAGTTTGTGATTCTGCCAGCATTTGGAGACAGCTCTTTGGCCCTGTTGCCCCTGAGACCCTTGCAGTCGTGACAGAGCTCCTCGCTGCACCCAGCATGAACAGGGAGATGCTCCGAACCCAAACAGAACCCGAGCAGCATGTTATACTTATATATGGAAGATCTAAACACACAGTTTACCTGTGTCTTTATTACTGTGTGGTAATGTAATAACAGATATTTTCAGTATATTTTGATTTGTAAATAATTTGTAAATAATACTCTACTATTCAGATGTGATGAGATTCTCTTTCAACAAACAGCAATCAATAGTGTTGTCACATGTTTGATACAAACTGTCCAATCATTTAATTTGACCCGATTGAGATCATTGGCTGTCTACCTACCTATTCTGCTACCTGTGCACACTTTTTCTGTGTACTCTAGGGAGGTCTGAAGGGAGGGGTGGGACTTTGTTTTTCAGTTGGATACTAAATCTAGCTGTGGCTGGTTTCTCCAAATTGCCTTTCCTAGCTTTTAAATAATTCTTATATGTTATCAGGAAAAGAGCCTCTCAGCCTAAAACAAAAAAAAGAGAATCTCTTCAATGACTTGCTCGTTCTATCTTACAGTAATACAACCACTAAAAACACAAAAGAATCATCAAATGACAGAAGTAAATAAACCTTGGAAATGAGATGTCATGGATGCTATTAGTTATGATTATAACAATAGTTGCTAATTATGTGCCAGCTCCCTTCCTGCTTTTTATTGCTTTTTCTCTGTTTGTCGAGAACTAACCCACATTCTATTTAGGACTAAATTAGCCCAGTTTGCCGTGCAAAGGTCGTTTACTGTCAGTATTAATCAACGGTGGGAATAGATGCTATCTAGCACACTCTCTCCTTCTAAACAGTAATTGAGCAGAAACTAATTATGTGCTTTGCAAAGAAGCACAATTATGGGCACAAAAAAAAATATAGACCCATATTCTTACAGTTCAATAGATAAAATAACCTCACATACCCAAACAGAGTGCTTACGTGTTGATATTTATGTCTTCTGACCCGCAGCATTCTGTGAAAAGTATGGTTTGCATGACGTTCAAGCCCTGCCCTTTATTAACTGATACATTAGTGTCACCAATATTCTGTGCTGGTAAATGAGTCACCTAAACAGCAGCGACTTCTTTTGCTGACTTTCAAGATTTCTCTTAACAAGGAGAGACTATCCAAAATTGTTTTTCTGTCAACATTTCTTTGTACACATTTGAGAGAGTCGACAGGTTCTGCATGTGTGTGTGTGTGTGTGTGTGTGTGTGTGTATGTGTGTGTGTGTGTGTGTGTGTGTGTGTGTGTGTGTGTGTGTATGTGTGTGTGTGTGTGTGTGTGTGTATCTATTTAATTCAATTGTCCCCCCTCTCTCTCTCTCTCTCTCTCTCTCTCTCTCTTGTCTCTCTCTCAGGTTACTACCCGTTTGTGAAGATCTACCAGTCCATGCAGTTGGTCTACACCTCCGGCATATAGTGAGTCTGACCAGAACCCACACATAAACTACCGTCTAGAAACACTAACCCACACAGTCACCCATACTGACTGTCCTACTGTCCTGAGGTTTAAG
>OMLJ01033219.1:0-13194 GCA_900302595.1 Gadiculus argenteus | reverse complement strand
AATTATTGGTGTTAAATATTGTTCACACTCACATTCACACACACAAACACACTCACATACACACACACACATCATGTACGCACACACACACACACACACACACACACACACACACACACACACACACACACACACACACACACACACACACACACACACACACACACACACACACACACACACACACTTCAACTACCATCCTGAACGGTAGGGGAGACGGGTTTGACTCTCCGTTATACACATTCTACTTGAAGGCGATCTTGAGGAAGACACAATAGCCGCGTACCGACCAGGCGTACTTTTCCCGCTATGAGGTTTTGTGGGTGTGGTTTGGAGAGAGGATCCGCCCCTCAGGACTCTTACAGGGACTCAGAAAGTCCTCCAGCAGAGGTGGTACTTTTCTGAGCCGCTCGTAGCTCGTCAACGCTCCGTTGATAAGCCTCTCAGACTTCCCTGTGGTGCGTACGTGACGACAAGGGGAGCTAATGCGTGGGCGGAGCCAAAAAAAAAAGCCTGGGACTAAAAAAAGTCCTGGTTGGTACGCGGCTAATGTATCTTAATTCACTGTAAAGGGCTGTTTATGGTCCCGCGTTCACGCAACGCAAGGAGCTTACGGACCCTTGACGTCCTTGCGGACCCTCCTTGCGTCCACCGAGAGGGCCTGACGTGCGCAGCTGCAAGGGCTGTGATTGGACCGCTCACTAAAACCAGACGCAGAACCATAAAGGTTCAGGACTGCGTCGACGCGTCTGCATGGTCGTTGTGTGAACGTGAACATGGGACCAGAATCAGCCCTTTACGGCACGTTGTGATGAAAGCCTCTGCTGGTTAACGGAGAAGGCTTGAACACCCATTGCTTTGAGTCACTGTGCTGGGTCTCACTGGCTGTGTTGTCTCCCCGCAGTGAGCGGGTTCGTGTGGATACTGTGCTGGAGGTCATCCATAAGGTCAACATGAAGTCGTACTACAGAGCCGCCATCATCAAGGTGAGGGCTGACACATGGGGGCGCTGTGGTGGAGGAAGTGCTGTACTTACTTTACACAAGATCTACATATTTTTAGCAGATTTTAATGTATACCGGTATCTACAATGTATATTTAACTAGAATAGAATTGACTGGGGATATCAAAAAAACAATCTCCCCACACCACAACCTGGTATATCCCTTCACCGCCATCATTTCTCTGCTTTTGACCCATCCGGGAGCCGGTGAGCACACCCGGGTCAGTGTTACTCCTGTTACTTCTGTAACACCACCTTCTCCTCCACCCCCAGGAAGTGCAGCAACAGCATGCAGCACATGTGCACATGGATCACAAGGCCTTTGGGACGTTATTCGAACAGCTGGACAAGGACCAGGTCAAAGAGGTACAGCTCTCGTTCTCTCTCTCTCTCTCTCTCTCTCTCTCTCTCTCTCTCTCTCTCTCTCCAGCTTTGCAAATGAATGTAATGCAACAGTAGGTTCTTGGTTCTTTAACAGACGCTTTTCTTCAAAGCTACTCATACTGAAGATTAAAATACAGGGGCGGGTAACAGTGAGGCATCTTGTTCAAGGATGCCTTCCGGATGAGGGAGGGCTTTGGGGTTTGAGGTGAACCCACAACCTTGACTAGCCTGCGTTGTTTTTGAGTTTCTAACTGTGTGTGTGTGTGTGTGTCCCCTCCCCCACAGTACCCTACCCCGCCGCAGTATAACTACATCTTACTGCAGAAGATCCAATTTATCTTCAGCCACTACTACACGACTCTGGCAGGCAATGCCGTTGCACTGGCCAACGTCATCTGCATATGCGTACGTTCTGTTTGGTTTGTGTGTATGTATACAGCAATGCACCAATACGTTCCTGAACATAACTTTGTCCCTTTGTCCCATCAGACAATATTGGTGTTGAATGCCGAAAAGTCTACTGCAGAGAGGAATGATTACTACTTGGAGGTTGGTCACTTTTTGAAACTGGTTTAATTCAGTTTTAAATATCATACTACTGGATTTTAATAACCTAACTAATTGTATCGTGTCAATTTTATTATCTTTAAATCAGATTATTTTCTTACTTGGTTCATCACAAGAAGGTAGTCTCAGGAGAGCAACCATTTATTGTACTGAGCTACATAACTACAAATAAATCTCATCTTCACCTACAAGATAATCCATGAGTTAATATCTTAACCAAATTATATTAAATAATCTGTATTTTTAGATAGCTCTAACAACCATTAAAAACATAAAGATTTGACTATGTTATTTTTGTTAATCCGTCTTGATGTACAGGTGATCAATAGTTGCTTCATCCTCTGGTATCTGCTGGAGATGTCTATGAAGCTCCTGGCTTTTGGCTTGAGAGGTTACCTGTCCTACCGGAATAACATCTTTGATGGCTTCCTCACAATCCTGCTAATGGTGAGACGATCACACACTGTGACTGCCCTGTCATTTGCCCTGTTATGACAAGAGCCAACACGTCCTGCTGGAGATATTTATGAGCTGGCAATACTCTTTACTGCTAGGCAAATGATGGACTATCAGGCTAATGACGGCACAACAATGTGCTGAAAACTGTAATCGTCAATATTTCGTTCTAATGTTTTAAATATGCTTCCATCAGGTGCTGCAGATCACTATATTGATCAACTTCAGTGTTCCCTTTTCCGAGTGGTACGTTTCTATTTGTTATGACACTGAATTTATTTGTGATTGGGTATTGAGTTCAGGTTTGATTTTAAAAACGTGCAATCCCATTCATCTGTTGTCGCCCTGTCTGCCTGTTGGCCTGTCTGTCTTTCTGACTATCTATCTACTGTCTTTCTCTCTGTCTCTGCCTGTCCATCTGTCTGTCTGGCTCTGCCTGCCTGTCTTTCTCTCTGCCTGTCTGTCTTTCTGACTACCTTTCTCTCCGTCTTCCTCTCTGTCTCTGCCTGTCCATCTGTCTGCCTGTTGGTCTGCCTGTCTTCCTCTCTGTCTCTGCCTGTCCATCTGTCTGCCTGTTGGTCTGCCTGTCTGTCTTTCGGACTACCTTTCTCTCTGTCTCTGCCTGTCTTGTCTGGCTCTGCCTGTCTGTCTTTCGGACTACCTTTCTCTCTGTCTTTCTCTCTGTCTCTGCCTGTCCATCTGTCTGTCTGGCTCTGCCTGTCTGTCTGTTCCCCAGGCAGCCCATCTCTCATACGATGTCATTGTGGGACATGGTGCGTCTGATCAACCTGCTCATCGTCTTCCGGTTCCTGCGCATCATCCCAGACATTAAGGTACGGTCCAGACGGCTGTTGGGTTTCCCATCAGCAAGTGATACAAGAAGCCTTTGTGTAACCCCATCAATTCACTATATATATTCATACAGATGATTATAAAACCTGTGGTCCCTTAGTTGTTTGACACATAAAAGTAGAAAATCTGAATGATTCATATTTCAAGTGGCTAATTTACCAGTAAAATACCTAAAACGGGAAATAAGGGTTGAAATAAACACATTAAGAATAATTTGAACCTGAACCTAAAGGGGAACCATGACAGTTGTGAACAAAAGGGGAATGTATCATGAACATATTCAGTACCTTTAGTGATGGGTCAGGTGACTTGTGACTAGAATCCTTGTGTGTGGGCCTTACACCTTTCTGATGGTTCTTCTCTGTCGGCCTCAGCTCATGAATCTCGTTGCCAGCACTCTTTTTGACCTTGTGAAGAACCTCCGTGCCTTTGCTGGGATACTGGTGGTGAGTGTTGTTCCACGTTCTGCTTCAAGTTTCTTGTTTTGCTGTTGGCGTCCATGACATGCTTACATAGAGTGCTGCAACTGCTATTCGTTTCATATTCAAGGAGAGAAATCAAGTCGTAGCCTCTACAAAATAAACATTTTAGTATATTTTCTGAAACTAAAATGAAAAGGTGTCTACTATACTTTGTAGGCCTGTGATTGCTAGTTATACTTTAAGGACATATCAATTCAATATAATCGTTATGGATACGCTGATCCATTTTGCCTTCTGTCCTTCATCGCCACCTAGTGGCCATATGGTGCAATTGTGATTGTTTGGCTTTGTGTATTTAAATCATATACCGTACGCTGAGACCAAATAGATATCCACCTGTTTGTGTATCATCAAGTTTATATTGTAAATTGAGCATTGGTTCGCATTGGATTTATTTAGAGATTTTGCCTAAAGCTACCTCTACCAAAACTATCTTTGCTCTACTTCACTTTATTGACATCAAATATTGACCAAGGTACTTATAAGCTATGTGGCATGGCCCTAGGGATACCAACTGATAATGCACTAGCTGTTATTCAAGCTTTAATTTTGGTGGTTTGATAACCACTACTTGGTTAGGTTAGTCACTCTAACCAAGTATAGTATCCACATTGATTATTTCGGTTGGCTTGGTTTCTCTGCAGGTTGTTTTCTACGTGTTCGCTGTGTTTGGAATCTGGCTCTTTGAGGGAGCGATCAAGCCTCCCACCACCATGAGGTAGCTGTCATTTTCATATCATATTCTTCACTCTCCGCTCCTTATCCTGATGATGGAGGCTATTTGTTTATTTTTCCTTCTCCAAAAGTGTCATCTCTAACTCCTCCATGGACAACGTCACCACTAACTACACCACGACCTGCGGCACCTACGAACAGCTCGAATACTGGCCCAACAACTTTGATGACTTTGCGGTGAGTCAAAAGACGAAATATCTGTCATTTTCCTATCATGGGACAACATTAACAAGAAAACACCCGCCCCCTACTCACTGACACACTATCCCCTCCCGTCCCCTCTCTATTAGGCGGCCATCATCCTCCTATACAACATCATGGTGGTCAACAACTGGCAGGCCTTCATGGACGCCTATAGCCGATACACATCAGAGTAAGTACTGGTGCCCGGGTGGTAATGCTGGTAGTAGCAGCTGGGGCTGGTACTCCTGCTGACGCTCTTTGGTGGTGTCCTTCCAGGTGGGCCAAGGTGTACTTTGTGTGCTGGTGGCTGACCTCCTCCGTGATGTGGGTCAACTTGTTTGTGGCGCTGATTTTAGAGGTAGGTTCACATAACCCTTGAGATGGAGGTAGGTTCACGTAACCCATGGGATGGATTGATTTTGTGTCATGGTGGGTGGTGTGGTTTTTAATGGGTTTCTACCTGAACTTAAAATGTTCTTTCTGTAAATATAAAAGTGATTGTTTCAAATTAATGGATGGGAATTTAGAGAGAGTGGTAGATAGAGTTATGTTCATTGTTGAGAAACTACAAAAAAGGCAGTGAAAAGCTGTTTAACATCCATCTGAATCAGTTAAACCACTGCACAACGGATGGACAACAAAAGTGTTCAGGGTGGCTCAGATCTCCACCATTGTCTCTATCAGAACTTCATCTACAAGTGGGACCGCAGTCACAGCTGCTCCGCGACAGACGTGGAGAGGACGAGATACGAGACATCAGTGCAACTCATGTTTAAGTAAGCCGTGCCACGCCGACATGCGTATGCTTAGGCAGTGAAATAAAAAGGCATGACATTTGATTTGCTTTACTCAAGGTGTAACAGTGACAAGATTAATGTTCCCTAAACTGACTAAAGTTTACACTTGAGAGGATTCCTCCATGCATAGGATGTGTGTTGTCAAAAGATTTTAAGAGAATTTAAATAATTTAATTATATAATTATTTTGTTCCATTCTTTAATTTGCCATTGCCTAATTCTATGTTTCTCTCGCTCTCTCTCTCTCTCTCTCTCTCTCTTTCTCTTTCTCTCGCTCTCGTTCTTTAGAGAACACATTGAGGAGCCCACTGAAGAGGAGCTACTTAGACAACTGCAGCAACATCCCCACCTACACATACACTGTACCGTCGACACATAAACACACACACACACACGCACACACGCGCACACTCAATATCCATAGCCAAGTATTCCATTAGAAGCTTCACTTAAATCACAAGCATTGACGAAAACAGATCTACTGTAGTTAAAGTTAATTTTAATTATTCACTCTGTTGTGTATGTACTTCAGATTCTCTGACATAACCACTGGGGAAAATATGTAATATTTATGAGAAATAATGAGAAAAGGAGTATATTAGTGTGCTGTCACAAATTGTATGAAGGCTACGTGTGTTAAAAAAAATAGAACAACATTATCCTCAGGGAAACAAATAGCCAGCTTTATCTTCAGAGCGGTAAACAAATCAAAGCATAAAGCTTAAAGGTGATTTCATACTAGTTTTTCAAAGAGTAGAAAACGTAATAGTTTTGTAATACTTTTAAAGGATCCAATATAGATAGAAGGTGAGATTTTTGCCACTATGCTGCCAAGGGTTGGCAGCAAAGGCCTTCAGTTTGATGAGATTATATTTTATTAAAAAAGATAAAGGGAAAAAGTATGATATTTTTAGATCTTGTTATTTATTGGTGGGGATATTTTTGAGATTCAATTTTATGCCTTGTTTTGTAAACGACTCAATGGGATTTAAAACCACTTGATAGAGAACCTACCTGAAAAAATAAACTGTTACAAAAGATATGTTTGTTATGTTATGATTCAATTCATTACATTATTGTTCTATAAGTGACCAGCAAGGATCAAATGTACAGGAAAAATAAATAAACGACCCAACAGAGAACAGGAAGGGGTTACGGCATCATTTTATTTGTTCTTCAGTTCTGCCAACATTCAAACATTGTATTTAAAACATGTATCAAGTTTCAGTTCTTTACATAGCTTAATATCTTTGCTTCATTATTGTTGTAGTGTTTCCACTGCAGTCAATCCGCCAAGGTAATAAAAAACTGAAATCCAAACATCTATATTCAGCACAAATGTGAGTGCCATAACCAAGCCGGTACTTGCCTGCTTCAGCCCAGTAGGTGGCGATGACGCGCCAGTGGAGTCGTTTTCAAAACCAGAAGAAGGTCCCTCTGTTGCTGTGTCCAGTGTTGCCAGATTAGACCAGATTTCCCCGCATAATCTGGCAACCCTGCCTGCAGCGCGCTGCTGAAATCTGGTCCAATCTGGCAACACTGTCGCTGCGTCCGTCCACGCTGCCCATGCTGCTCACTAGTTATTTATTATGCCAACACTGTCGTCTTATTACTGAATATAACTACTTTGATCGGATAAAGGACACCTCGTAAACACAACGATGGAAGGTGAGTTTTATAATAAGAAACACATGTTATATTTGCGTTGTTGGTCTTTTCGTACATCAATTCAGAGGTTTAATTCCGTTTTGTTTCTATTATTTCTAAGTGACGAGGCAGTGGCATGCAGTTAATTGACATTATTCGGTGACTTTCTCTTGTTGCAGAGCGACTCCTGCAGATGACGAATCACCCTGATTTGACACCGGTGCTGGGGATCGGAGTAAGTACTGATGCCGCCTTCAAAACGTTAGGAATTTCCGGGAGGTTCGCAACTTGTGCTCGGAGATAAGTGCTTTGAACACTCTGGAGTCGGGAGTTTTCGCTCGGAGTTTCGTGCTGAAGTATTAAAGCTACCCGAGTCTACGAGTTCGCGTCACAACAACTGGTGTCCCATTTCGCTGTCATTACATCGATAGAGTAAAGTGAACTTGCAGCAAAGCATTAAGAGACGAACCTAACACCCATTCTAACGAGGCGTCTATACGTTGACTTTGTATGGAGGCGCTTTCGGTGTGAACGCGGCGTAACCCTAACTAGCCCTAACCCTACCGCACTACTGAGGGCCGTTTCCTGAACGCTCTCATGGTGCGTTTTATTTACCTCGGATCTCGGACGTCCGAGGAAATTGCCTAGCAACACGCTGGAATACGCCCCTTTTCCTCGGATCTCGGAACCCTTTCTCGGTTGAACTCACAGGAGACCGAGCAAAAGTGACGTCACAGCCGAGATCCGAGGCGAGATCCGAGGTAAATAAAACGCACTATTATTCCTGAAGAAGGGAAGGTTTACGTAAAGACAGGTAAGAGCTTCCGAACCAAGAAAAGTGGGTGTTTGTAGTCTCACCAGAGCCTGAATGTCAACAGCGTCGTATTACATCATTTAAAGAAGGAAGTGTTAGAGGTAAATAGATATCTCCCATCTCTGGGGAAAATGAGGGAATGATGCACCACCATTCAAAAATAGGAATTGGTTTCTAGCAATACAAAGCTTAATGCAAATGGATGGAGTGTCCCTTTTTTAAAAGATTGATTTATATTTTAATGCCAATTATTCTTAGCTGTCATTACTTTGTATTGGTGAAACGAAATCTCTCAATCGGTCATAATTCAGTTCGTCACTGTTATCGTTATATAAATGTTATTCAAAGTTCCCCAAATGTATTTTTTTAATATACATTTGCGTTTTAATCGAAAGAGATTGATGTTAATGTTGTATGTCACGTGTCACAGCTATGTGTGTGTGCATGGTATTTCACATTAGTCCCAAATTGTTCTCCATGTATTTTCAGTGGCACAGGGATTGTGTGGGGGGTGTAGTCATCATCCTTAGGCCTACTATTATTGCGTGCAGATTAAATCTTATAAATTTGTATTTTAATCGAGAGAAAGAGATTACTTTCAATGTTGTATGTAACAGCTATGTGAACATATAATATGCATTCACATTAGTCCCAAGTTGTTCTCAATGTATTTTGTTTGGGGGTGTAATCTTCAACCTTGCTTAGGCCGACTCTTTCCTGCTTGCAGAATAAAACACACAAGGTGGCGGAGAGTTTCACTCGTGCGTTCATTGCGAACAGCATGAAGCAGACGGAGGCCCCGTTCGTGGAGGACGTGCTGTCCCGCAAAGCAGTGGTCCTGGAGTACAACCGGGAAAAACGTCCCAAGGCCAAGAAGAAAAGCAAGGGCGGGAAGAAGGCACTGAGTGCCGGGGAGAAGAGGAGTCTCAAGGTGTTCGACCTCAAGCCGGAACACCAGAGGTTGGTTCAATAAATATAGAGGAAAGATGTTTACCGAGGACACGTACCTTTTTTATCTGCCCATGCGTGATAGGCTAAATCTGTGTGTAACATACTCTCTCTGTGATGGTGGCATGCATTACAGAATGCACTAGGTGCTTTAAATGAAATACTCTTTGTTTTCTCTGAAGATATGAGCTTTTCCTGCCCCTGAATGACTTATGGAAACAGTACATCGTCAACATATGCAATGGATTGAGACCAGGAAGGTACAAATTGTTTGGTTTGACCTTGGGTCGTTTAACCTTGGATTTAATACTCAAGATTTAGTTTTGCGTCTCTTGTGAGAATCTCCTTCTGTTTCACAGTAATCCACAACTTGTCCAGCAGAAGCTGCTGAAAGCGGACTTCCATGGGGCCATCCTAACAGGTAGGCTTCACTTGACTGTTCACTCTCCATCTTCCATCCGCCCCAGAAACCTTGTCGCTGGACCAACCTTTAGTGTTTGTTAAAACGAGGTCCTGACTCCCTTGGATCACTAGGGCAATCCCATGGCACCCATCGCCATAGTAGGGTGCTAACCCCGATGTCCTGGGTAAATTCCAAACCCGGCTCTTTTACCAACATGGCCCCACTAATCTAGCCTGGAGACCAGACTCTCTGACTTCGCAGAGAGTCTGGTCTAGATTCATTGGCAAACGTTTATTTCCTGGTTGGTGGATGCTTGTTTGAAATCATTGGATTTCCTTTAAACCAATCACTAACATTTGGTAATGGCGTATGTTATGCGCCACCGCTGGACTGGAGCGTGGAACAGCGTAAACGTTTCAAACTCAGCGCGCATCTTAAACGTAATGGCTCTGGGGAACGCCCTCTGTTCACTGGTTGGTCGGCGTGATCTTGCCGGAGTAAACAAAGGCGGATCAAGCTTTTCCAGACCGAGTACCGTAGGGGAAAGAACTTCAGAGGAAGTACGTAGACAGGCGGAGCCAGGCTACCACTAATCATACCCCGGTCTCTAATCGGTTGATCATTCCGCACCTCTCCAATATAGATCTCTGAAGAATAAGTCCCGCCTCGTGGGCTCCGGTTCCCAAATGTCTATGAGAAATAACGTGGGGTTTTTGAATGATCGCACATAACAAACTCTGAAGGTGGTGAAGAAGTAAAAGCTGCGTCAAGCTGAGTCTAGCACTGTTTACCTTCCGAGGAGACGTC
Organism: Gadiculus argenteus; assembly: GCA_900302595.1. Lineage (NCBI taxonomy): Eukaryota > Metazoa > Chordata > Actinopteri > Gadiformes > Gadidae > Gadiculus > Gadiculus argenteus. The sequence continues at coordinate 3,116 of OMLJ01033219.1, read as the reverse complement.
ACGACTTCTCTTGAGAGATGTGGTTTGGTCATTAATTCTACACGAAGCATTTTACAAAAGTTCCCTGCCCTAAACACTAGACGGACTAAAATTTATTCTAACGTGATACATCGTTTGAAACGGTCCCAAATGGATATACCATTAAACGTGATAGCTCTATAACAGTAAACAATTCTAAGGCCATGAAAAATGTACATAAGTACTCGCTGGGATGTGGACACTGTATTAGATTCCAATTTGTTGATACTTGTTTCATCCCTAGGGTTCTGTTGCTGCATTCCACACATATTGGATTGTTTAGGCCACTGATGAGGACTGTCTGTTTACAACCATGAACCTGGGTTCTCCTCCCACAGTGGTCCGGTCCAAGTGCCCATCCTATGTTGGAACCACAGGCATTCTGGTCCAGGAGTTCAAGCACATCTTCAAAATAATCACGAAGGAGGATCGTCTTAAAAGTAATGAATACACCACTGCACATACTCTTGTATTATAATTATCCCATTTGATTGCAGTATCAATTTAGATAGAAGTTAGATAGAGAGATTGTAGAGAGATTGTTAGAATGATGTCTCAGTTAATATCTCAGAGGGACTGATTTGTCTCAGTTCTTATTCACTGACTAAGTCCACGTTTGAAACTTGTCCGATCTTGTACACTTTCTGCTATTCACAAGAGAAGCTTGTTTGAGGAAATACAATAACTAACTCTCTGCACTTTTGTCTCTGCGTACGTAGTAATCCCCAAGAAGAACAGCGTGTTCGCAGTAGAAATCAACGGCTTCGTCTCCCATATCTACGGTAGCAAGTTTGAGTACCGCGCCAGTGAGCGCTCGGTCAAGAAGTTTAAAGTCAAGGGCAGCATTGACTTGTGACGGCGGTCATGGTTTACTAACTTTTGGATTTGGAGCGAGGGCCTTGGGACCAAAGCCATCATGGGCGTCAGCGGACTGATGAAATGGTGCTGGTGTATAGAAACCTGCCCCTTTTGTTGTCTGTGTCGGGAAGCCGTGTGTCGGATCGTACAAGCCCAGCTGACGGGAAGCCAAGTGAACTATTTGTCTTGATTGCAGTCGGGCACCATGTTGTGAAATAAGCGAAACCGAAAGTGAAACCTAAAGTGACCGAAACCGAGTAACTGCTGTCGCCAGCCACCCCCCTGATACAATGGGAGCCTTCTGGTTTATATATAGATATATGATAACAGTACTGATTACTGTTTAAGTGGTCAGTAGTGGACAGCTGGACATTTTTATTTATTCCAATTATAGGATTATTATTATTATGATCATTCTTTTTTTTGACCCAAAGTTTTCAGCTTGATATAAACTAGTTTGAACATGAATCATGTCAGAATTAAGAGTTAGACATTTGCTATGCGACATTGTATTTGCTAATTTTGCTTTGTTTTTGCAATGAAGAATGGAATGTACTCTTCATATTTGGCCAACTTGCAAAAAGGAGACATTAAAGTAACTGTTTATTGCAACTAATGTTTTCAAAGGCTTGTCTTGTTCAATTCATAGTTCACAGGTAGCTCTGGTGTATTCATCAATGGTAATATATGCTGCGGGTTTGTTATATGAAGACACTTAAGTGACTGTTAAATAAAGTTTTAGTAAGCAGCCTCAAAAAGCTATCACTTTTCTCTGATTTTAATGAGTTGGGAGATGGTGACAGACCTGACAATTAATTCAATGGGTTTTTATGGGGTCAACTAAACCAGCACATTCAGCATTAACTTTTTAAATGACTGCTAATCAAATACATGAAGCATTGGTGGACTTATTTTTAGCTTAGCCCCTTGCACATATTCCGTGCAACCGGTTAAGCCTGTTGACCAGTGTTTACACGATGAAAAAGTCCAGACTTTTTTGTCATAGTATATTGGATGACGTTGAAGACCTGCACAAAACGTCCCATTGTCATTAGAGCAAGGAAGTATGTGTATGTTACGTCACCTTCCGCGAAAAGTTTGATATGTTTTGATAACTTGACTTCATTGGAATTTCCCATACACCATTTGTGTATTCCCTTGTTGGGGGAGGAGCACGGGGGACAACATGATGAGTGTTGAAATGTCACAGTATGACACTGCACACCGCCAACCTGTCGGCATTGATCTGCATTCGCTGCTCAACGTGTTTACCACCAGACTTTTAACAGTGCAAGTCAAGTCATGGCAGCCGACGACCCAGCATTCACCAAGGTCAACCGTGCCCGCATCAAGGCGGTGGCGAGCTCGTTCGGGCCCTGTGCCAGGTCCCTGGGCACCCCGGGCAGGGTGCTGGTCGGAGAGGGCCAGCTGTCGAAGCGCAGCCGCCGCGGGGTCCAGCCCAAAGTGTTTTTCCTCTTCAGTGACGTGCTGGTGTACGGCACAGTCGTGCTGTTGTGCCGGTGGTACACGAACCAGAGGATCGTACGTCTAGGTGAGTCTGTGTGTGTCAGTGTGTGTGTGTGTGTGTTTTTTTAATCTTTTTATTTGGGATCTGTATATAGAACAATGAACACACTGAACACAATGTCCATATATCCCTTCCCTGCACCAACAAACACATACAGTACATACATGCTTATCTGCATACTTAGGCCTACATGCATGCACATATATAACGGTCAAACAATCCAATACTAATAATGGTAATATAATAAGACAAACAAAAGATATAATTAGAAATCATAACATCGTTGCATTATCATTGTTGACAACATTATTTAGAAAATTCCTCCAAGCCAGGGACGGACTGGGGCAAAAAAAAGGCAAAAGGAAATTAATGTATCCTCAATTTCCGATTTTTTTTCTTTGACTAGTGATCCAACAACATTCCAAATCTGTAGATATTTTTTTAATGTGTTTGGGATGCCATATTCACTTTTTAAGTCAATGAATGATTTTGGTTGTACGTTTTTATGGAATAAATCTCTAAATCGTGTTATACCTTTAACTTGTCTATTTACTTATATTAATTGATGGATAGGAGAATACATAGAAGTACAGTTAGTGAAGCCAAGTGTCCTAATACAGTCCTTCCATGCTAAAAGCGTATTGTAGACAGTGAAGCACTGATCCATGTGTTTTATCATATTAAATTGTTTTATAAATATAAGGGAATCCAA